>JABFDZ020000044.1:25270895-25282444 GCA_019775955.2 Pollimyrus isidori | reverse complement strand
CAATTTGGCAACTCCAATCAGCCTCAGCATGTCTTTGGACTGTGGGGGGAAACCGGAGTACCTGGAGGAAACCCCACAATGACACCGGGAGAACATGCAAACTCCACACACATGAAACCCAGGCGGAGACCGTAACCCGGGTCCCAGAGGTGTGAGGCAACGGTGCTAACCACTGCACCACCATGCTGCCCCTCTAACTATATCAAAAATTCATTTTATTAAATTAAAGTCAATCTGTTCATGAAGAAAAACTCCTTTAAGTGGATAATGTACATAGGGTTTCAAGTCTCCACCTGAGTTTCATGTCTGTGGAGTTTGCATGTTCTCCCCATGTTGTCGTGGGGTTTCCTCTGGCGACTCCAGATTCCCCTTCACAGTCCAAAGACATGCTGAGGCTGATCGGAGTTCCTAAACTGCCCATAGGTGTGCATATGTGAGTGGTTGGTGTGTGAGTGTGCCCTGCGATGGGCTGGCCCCCCATCCAGGGTTGTTCCCTACCTCGTGCCCGTTGCTTCCGGGCTCTGGACCCCCCGCGACCCAGAAGAATAAGCGGGTTGGAAAATGGATGGATGCACATAGGGTTGCCTCTGTATTTCTGTTTATATCACAGTAACAAAAAACTATGAAGATGATGATAATAGTGAATTATAAGGAGTATTCAGAAACTTACTAATGCCATCCTTGCATTCTCATATTAGTAGGTCAAGCGTGAAATGGTAGCGTGAAACATGAGTCTAATCTGCACAAAGCTTCCAGGGAAATTTAATCAATGGTGATGCACAAAGAACACTAATTCTAAAATAATTCAGGAAAAAAGCGGCATATCTTGCTAAAAACAAGAATATATCCTTAAAATATTTTATGTACTGTTAGTAAGTCATTTTGCTTTCCATGAGTCTGCATATAGTGACTTTGAGAAGCTGCAGATATGTACACATTGTTGCATTGACTGCATGTGGTGTCTGCATGGATCATAGCACCATTTTGTTATTTGACAGTGTGGATTTGTGGAATTAAGTAAAGCAAGAAAGGGTGGACTGGAACATGGGTATGGTCATTTCATAAAAAAATGATGGAAAAATGCAGGATGATGTAAGTGTGAACAAACAGGTGTTATGTCTCTGAAAATTGTGTATGGCTAATCATTTCTAACCCACTCACTCACTATCGGAAAACCCATGATCATAGTTCTACAGTCCAAAAGAACATCATGTGCAAAGCATAGGCAAGGCTTTTGTTACCACTTTTAACAGCCATAATTACAGATTTACCATTGTAACAAAATTTAAAAACCAACAATTCTTTATTCTTACTTGCTGCAGACCATGGGTGACTTCAAGGGTGGGTGTATAGGCTCTTTTTGTGAAGTAGTCCTTTTTCTTTTTTCCAAAGAATGACTCTTATAGCCCCCATCACTGTTATAATGTGTGATATTTTCTGGGCTAAGCCCTGGATATCCTTTGACCCTAAACCTGCCCCTAATGAAAGCCATACTACTTCTCCATATGGGAATTTATATAATTTAAAACATCAAGACAACAAAAGTACATCTCAGTTTGTGTTTAATATCTATTCCATCTGCAGCTATTACTGTTAATGCATTTAGGATTTGGACATTCACTATGAGTCACACCAAAGGTATTTCGGACAGGTTTTTATTTTTTTAATTAACTGACCAGTATCTCTATGTTCAGGTTTAGCTTCAGCTAAAACAGGAAAACTTTGAATAAATCTAGTTCAGAAGCTTGGTTACACACTCTGATGTCGATCACAAATAGACTGCATTGAATCTGAATCTGAGTAGCTCTTTCTGTTTGCATAAATGCATATTAAATAATCAGGCGCATGGTCATTTTTTATAAAACTGATCAGTGTTGGAGTTTTAATACCATAACGGTGAACAGCAATGGGTACAGTGGGTCGCAATAGCAGCTCCATAGTCAACTTGGGCATGGGGACGTGACGCCCAGCTCTCTCGCATCTGAGACTGCATGCTCTCCCTGTGTCCCATGCGTTTCCTCCCACAATCCAGAGGCATGCAACCTACATTTGAACTCGTTTCGCTAATTTGCTATATAGTGTGATTGGATGTGTCTGTGCCCTGTGATGGACTAGGGCCCTATCTAGGGTGTACCTCTCTCTTCTGGTCTGTGATGCTGGTGACGGGCTACAGGCTCCCCCACGACCATGTACTTGACAGGGTGAGCAGGTAATCCATGTCATGGAGGACACTCTGAGCTAGGACAGTCTTTCAACCAATGAAACAAACCAACCAAAGCTCAAGAACAGAGGTATTTAGCCAATCACAGGAGCCTTTCAGTTTTGGTGATGTTTGGCTTGCTGACATGGATTATCCTGGACCCCCGTCCAGGGTTGTTCCCTGCCCCGTGCCCGTTGCTTCCGGGATAGGCTCCGGACCCCCCGTGACCCAGTAGGATAAGCGGTTTGGAAAATGGATGGATGGACATGGATTATCTGATCCTAATACTGGATAACTGGGTAGAAGATGGATGGCTGGAAGATGTGTTGGTAAAGATTTCCAAGAGAAAATATTATCTTTCTAGTGCATATTATCAAAGCGGAATGTTGTATCTTAAAGTATACCTACAGTAAAGTGCATACCTTTTTTAACCGAATATTATTCTGTGCTTAATGATGGCACCTCTATATATTCCACAAATTCTATATTATCCAAAGCATTTATGAGATCTAGATCATGCAGTTATCTTGGAAAATTTCTCAATTTAAGTGGTATTACTGCAAGATTTAAGTGTTTAGAAAGAACAGAAACCCAGTTATGAAGTGGCAGACCACGTAAAGTAACAGAGTGGGGTCAATGGATGCTGAAGCGCATAGTGTGTAAAATTCACCAACGCTCTGTTGACTCAATAACTACAGAGCTCCAAACTTTCTCCATTAACCTCAGCAGAAAAAAAATGTGTGCTGGGAGCTTCATGGAATGGGCTTCCATGGCCAAGGAGCTACATGCAAGCCAAACATCACCAAGCATAATGCCAAGCGGGGGATGGAGTGGTGTAGCACCCCGTCATAGGACTCTGGAGGGTACAAACATGTTCTGTGGAATGACGAATCATGAGAATCATGACGAATCATGACAAATCAACTTCTCTGTCTGGTGGTCTGATGGACGAGTCTGGGTTTGGCGGATGTCAGAAGAACCTTACCTGCCTGACTGCACTGTGCCAACAGTAAAGTTTGGTGGAGGAGAGATAATGGTATGGCATTGTTTTTCAGGGTTAGTTTAGGCCCCTTAGATCCAGTGAACGGAACGCTTAATGCTTCAGCATACCAAGACATTTTGGACAATTCTAAACTTCAAACTTGGTGGGAAAAGTTTCGGGAAGGACCTTTTCTGTTCTGGCACGACTGTGCCCCAGTGTACAAAGCAAGGTCCATGAAGACATGGTTGGATGAGTCTGGAGTGAAAGAACTTGACAATACCTGCACAGAACCCTGATCTCAACCCCACTGAACACCTTTGGACTGAACTAGAACGGTGACTGTGAGCCAGGCCTTCACGTCCAACATGACCTCACAAATGCTCTTCTGGATGTTTGGGCAAAAATTCCTGCAAATACATGGAAACATGGAAAGCCTTCCTAGACGAGTAACAGTTATTATAGCTGCAAAGGGGGGGGCAACTCCATATTGATACCTATGGGTTTAGAATGGGATGCCATAAAAGTTCCAGTAGATGCAATGGCCAGGTGCAATGGCCTCCACATTTGTCCATATAGTGTATCTTTACTGCAAGCTTTGTAAATATTGCTGGATACTCTGTGTTTTATGTTTGGCAGTATGTGATGTAAGCCAGAATTCAGGAAGAGTGCTTTCGGTTTTGGCCAAAAAGCTGGCACAGTAGTAAACACACTTGTGTTTATCATCAGTGCCAACAGATCTTTTTTAATAAAGTTATCCCTGCTCCTTCATCCTGCCGTGCCTTTCTGACAGGCATGTACTGTATCCATCAATATTAATTACATCAGCCCCATTCCACCCTGCTGTTTCTGCTGTACTTTGTGTACCGCATGTTCAGGTCCGCATCTAGGTCGTAGGTTCTGTTGTGTTTTGGCATGGACACCTTTAGGATACTCTGAGTACACCGTTCTCTCGACCTATTGTTTTCTCAGCATAAAATGAATCAGCCCCAAAATGCTTCAAAAAGGGGTTCGCAGTAGCATCAAGTATAAGTGCTGACTGTTTCTTCACAGTGTGTCATTTAAAGCAGTCACACTTCAGCTATGTTGTGGTGTTTTCCTGATAACCATCTACATTCTAAATACCCTTCTTCTTCAATTAATGCTCATTATTTTTGTGGCATTTTAATATTTCATGCAGAATAGTCTAAAAATACACATATAACATTACTCCACAAGAAGCTACACGTATGCGTTGCAACTGTATTGTAAAATATCTGTTTGTTAAAGCGGGACTCATTTTAACTGTAAGATTTATTTCAGTTTATGTCAGATGAAGTCTTGATCTCTAACATCTAACAACTGATCCTTAGCTGATGCAACCATACACTATACACACACAACATTCATTATACACACACCATACATACACAACAATACACTATACACATAACATTCATTATACACACACCATACACACACAACCATACACTATACATACACAACATTCATTATACACACACCATACATACACAACCATACACTATACATACACAACATTCATTATACACACACCATACATACACAACCACACACTATAATGAATTCATGGGCATCAGTTAGTCTAACCACAGGTCTCTGGATTGTTGGAGGATCTGGAGAAAACATACTTCGGAAACTAACATTATCTCTTAATAACAGACTATTAATGCTACTTTAAATAAAAATGGACTTCCTGTGCAGAACATGGATTTAACGCATAAAAAATTACAGAAAATTTGAAATATAAACTGTAATCAGTTGTAAAATAATACATAATACATCCATCCATTATCTATGCCGCTTTATCCATCAGGGTCGTGGGGAAGCTGGAACATAATACATAATTTATTATTATTATTATCATTATTAAAATAATATGATACAATATCATCTATCCACTCAGATCTATTTTAAAACTAGAATGGAGTACATATTTAAAAAATAAAAAAATCAGCAAAGTGTCGGAAACCTCTCCACTGAATTAATGTTCTGTATGTAGGCATGACAAGAAATACAATCACTACTCTTAAAACTGGATTATAAGAAGGCAAAAACATTTTAAAAATGAAATGTCTCACCCAAAGATGTCGGAAAAGACTGAAAGTGTTCAAACCCACATACAACAAACACTACCAAAAAAAAGAGCAAGAATGAGAAGTTCAAATTCCTGCATTCAGTGTTGCTTACAGGATGAGTCAAAACAACAATGTTTTGTGCTGGGATAACAGGAAATGCCACCAGCTTAAGAAACAGAGTGGGTCTCAAGGCAGTACTCATGAAAAACAACTGAGGAATAACCCAGGGAATAACCCCAGGCTTGTTTATATCTAGACTCTGACATTCCAGGTAAAATCAGCCAAACAACACACACAATGACAAATGATCATGCTTTTGTAATACCATTGTATTACATTGGCCATTTATTTCTGGTAGTTTATCTTACCTTTCAAAGACTATAACAGTTCAATTTACCGTTTCTCTGTTTACTTGCTTGCGTATTATTTTTGACAATGATTTAGTATACTGCTATTCAGTGATAAGGAATAAAATTAATTGTTCTTTGTGAAATAATAATTTAAAATTACATGGAAAAATGTAGACTATACTCATGTCATCACATAATTCTCAAATATTATTTCTTCAAACAATGAGGAAGAAGAATGCTGTGTTTCTGGACTTAGAGCAATATAAGAAGGTAAAAGTCTAATAACAAAGCCAAGCAGTTGGTATTTTTAGTCTGAATTAGTATTAATTTAACTGCTATGCCCTTAAAAACAGTAGCCTGTCTGCTGAACAATAAGTGTATGTTTAAATGATAATGAAAGAGTGCCAAACAAAAAGGCAAAGTGAACTGCACTCTTAAACATTGTAGGAAATAGTCTGAAGAAGTGGTACTAGTCACATAAATTTCAGGTTCATCACTGCTGTTGCAAAAGACAGGAGACATTAGATAGTCTTAGGTTAGTTTTTGTAAGTTTTATTGTCTCCGAGGGGAATTTGGTTTGCCCTTGTCCACCCTCTTCTAACTTGATATTACAGGAACTGTTCTTGACTCTTAACTATCAGATAAATCATTGCACATGTTTTGAGGTGCAAAGGAATCCCACTTGCATCAGGTAACAACTGGTGTGCCCCAAGATTCAGTCCTTGGTCCCCTCTTCTTCTCCCAGCACATTACTTCTCAAGGTCCAATCATCTAGTAACACAGCGTCGCCTTCCATTACTACGCAGATGCCATCTAATTGCGCTCGGCCTTCCATCCATCAAGCTTGATGGGCTGAATGGCATCCTCTTGTTTGTAAATCTCTTATAATATCACAAGACCTGCCTGGATTTCATTGACATCACAAGCTAAATGAGGGATCGTCACCTCCGGCTGAACCTTTCAAAGACCAAGCTTCTTGTCGTCCCAGTCAATTCTACCATCAATGTACCTGAAATCACTCTACAACATGGATTATCAGCACTTTCTCTTCCTATGGGTAATGACCTATGACCACCTATCCTTTGCGGACCACACTGCTTTTTCACAGTCTTCTCAATTCACTTTGCATAAAATGAGAAAGATCAGACCTTATTAGTCAGAAAATATGGCTCGGCTCCTACTCCAGGCACCTGTCATATCAATAGCAGACAACTACAAATCTTTACTGACAGGGCTGTGGCCTTTAAACCACCGAGATGATTCAAAATGCAGTAGCATATCTGGTATTTATTCAGCTAAAATAAGTAACACACCTTCTTCACTTTTTGTTTGTCTGTGTTTCCTGTGGCTAACCTGGCTTCATCCTACAGTCCTAAACTATCAAGTGAGGTGAATTGGTTCCTCATGGGTCTCACTATTCCTGGGATAGGCTCCAGGTTCCAGTGACCATCCTTTGGAAAAGCACTTATGCAAAAATGTGTTTAAAAACATATGTGAATTAGACACATGCTATCACTCTCTTTGCATTTTTGTGTATTCTGGGGTCTGGCTTAGCTTAGAAAGTCATTTAAACATTACAGTCCCACAAGCTTGCTGTCAAGAGAGACCACAGAATGCATGAGACCCATAACAAAATAGACACACTTGTAATGTCAAGTGAAAGCCTTAAAGCAAGAGAGTATTTGCTGTCAGATGGTAAATATCAATCAGAAGATCTCCCATGTTGTGCTAATTACATTTCCATGTTAAAATAGATACATATTGAAAGATAGACATCTTGTTTCTTAAAAAGGATTCTATTATGCATTGATAAAATCTGACTTGAGGACTGTGGAAGAACAGAGCAATGGCCAAGCTCCTTCGTCGTGCATGCTTAACCTTACACCGGTGTCTCCACGATGCCACTTGCATGTCAATGTGCTGTAATTTTTGTGAGGGCCAGCCACTGCAAACAGAGTACGGGATAAGGCCTAACACTGCAGTATTTCCCCCGAAATTCAGTAATTTATGTAGGTTAAATTTAATATCATGCATATGAGATCTAATAGCTTATTCAATTTACATTTATTTGGAGGTCAAAAAACACAGTATTTTGTTTTTTAAAACAAAATAAATGAAAATAATAAACAATAGACTTTAGTTGCTTCAAATACGACTATTATTAATGCCGGCCATAACCCAAGAAGTGAATTAGGCTACTTTTTGCCTGTGTTGATTGGTAATTATTATGATCAGTTCATAAATAATAAAGGTTGCCTTGATCAGGGCACAGTGATTAGCACTGTTACCTCACACCTCTGGGACAAGGGCTGAAATCTCTGCCAAATGGCTCCATGTGTTGGCAGTTCTCCCTGTGTTGTTGTGGGTTTTTTTCTGGGTACTCTGCCCCCTCTTAGTCTCTCTCTCGTGATGGGTTGGTGCCCCATACTGGGTCGCACCCTGAGCAGGATAAGCGTTTACAGAAAATAGATAGATGGAAGGTTGCCTTGATCAGTCAACTGATCAAAGGCACTGATGAGAGTGGCAATCCAAAATCTCATGGCTTTTGTAAAGGGGCTGCAGATCTTCTACTTAGGATGATACAAATCTTGACTCCAAAGAAGTGTCCCATAAAGATCTCTATGTATAGAACGCTCATATTCTTAAATATTTCTTAAAGTACACAAAACAATAGTAAAGTGGCTATATCGTACTACAAAATGAAACACAGCTGTTTAGCCTGGTTTCAAAACATTATGTCTTAAAACCAAACAGATCACTAACAAAACACCATCCATAGAGTAAATCATGGTCAAAGCAGGGAGGATTTCTTCTAAATCAGATACTGTAGAATTTGTGAAGATAAAAAGAGAAACTGGATGGTGGCACAATCAGATTAACAAAAAATCCCATTTCCAAAAAAGCACAATGTGAAGAGCTATTTCTGAATACATTAACCCAAAGTGACAATAGAGTACCTAAAGAACATAAAGTTACAATTTATAAGTCAAAATTTTGAGGTAAATCCATCTGAAAACATAGGGAGTAGCTTGATCAATGCAATTCACTGAAGTTAAACTTCTTAGTAAGAAGTAGTGGTGTAAATCATTTGGCCCAAGGCAAATCGATTCAAATACAGTTATTGAGGTGACGATTTGATGCATTGCAAACCTTTCATGATACGAGTCATCCATTATTTGATCATTTTAATAATCCATATACAAACCTTTGAAAAAATATCACAAATATTGCCATGGGAACTTAATTATACACTATTAATGGAATACGAAGAAGGCTAATATCTTGATCTATCATGCATCTCTAAGGCTGACATTTCATTCTACTTAGCTAATGAAAAGAACTTTTTTTGCATTACGAAAAACATCATAGCAAAAAGATTATCTTTACTGGACAGCCTTCTGTGCTACACATCACAGACAATTTTCCCAAAAGCATTTCCGGGCTAAGATAATCAGGTGCTACTTCCTTTATGAATATTAGTGAATCTTCCGTAGCCATGCTACACCTTGGAAATTTGCATGCTGGGAATATGCCACCTGCAGCATGGAAATGAGAGGATGCACAACGCAGACATAGGAGTGTCTCCGTTTTACCCTCAAAAATTGATTGTAATATTACTGATCAATACACTCAGTTGACATCTTAATAATCGATTCATCACGATGAATTACCACATTTACACGCTTAGTACAACGGAGCTAAGCAACAGTTCAAAATATAGGTGCCATACCAGTGAATCTCCTCCTAAAAGACTTGAACAGCCTGGCAATAATTCAATCAATACTAACAACTACTAAGGGGTGTATATTCTTGTCTAAGCTATATGTCACCACATGACTTCTTTCTGCTTACACGTTTTCTACGTGTACTCTACGTATGGAGAAACTATAACTTCTTTTGAGCCTCCCTTTACCTGTGTAGCCTTTATTTCTTGCCTAAAGGTTAGCCTTATTTGTGCTTTGCCAAAAATAGTTCATTGATAGGAAGTCTATGGTAAATGATTGGTTGCAGTCTAAAGTGAAAAGGTCCAATGTTAACATAGGACATGGTCACCTTCTGTCAGCTTTTGTTACATCTGTGAAACAAATTCAGTTCATGAAATCAAATTACATTCTTCACAGTACGAAAAAGTGACTATAATCCATCGTGAACAATTCATTCATTTTCTGTCTGGTCAGAAGGCTCATTCAGCATTAACCTAGAGTAGTCGCAGCATGATTTTAAAATTCCCTGCCCATTACCTGTCTGTTCATGAAATGGGAACTTCATTATTATAATTCCAAGAGTTTTCACAAAAGAATTCATTAGAGCACACAAGGAACTGCTATTTTGGCATCTTCAATAATCCAACTACTTTCAATGGAAAGCAGCTAAAGCTTGCTCGAAAAGTTGCTAAATGTCGCTAATTAGCATATTGGTTACATCACTGCATTGTGTTTGCATTCTGCAAAGTGTCAGATGGGATAATCCCTTCTGATCTGTTTGCTAAGCTGGTACTTGTTCTGTAACTTTCTGTGCTCGTATATACTGTATTTTAACGCAGCTGAATTCCCATTAAAACGGTTCCCGTTTACAATTTTTTTCCGTTTCTTTTGTCAGCTAAGGTTTGCCCTTGAATTTGCTAGATTTTTCACTAGTTGCTTTTTCTGGAAAAAAAGTCACGAAAGGGTTCTGAAAAGTCGCTAAGTTGGCAACACTGCTTTGTACTCAGCCCTGCAAAGGTACATTTTCGGACAATAATAAAAAGAAACAACCAGTAGAAATCTGTCGAGCATCAGGGAACATGGCGATATCAAGACTGAATGTGGGTTGTGCGCGATGGCTTCTTCTGTGACAAGTGTTGCTTTTGAGCATACTTAAGACAGCTGGAACATTACCAAGTTTCAGGAATAACCTGTTACAAAACATGTGTACTTCTCAAATCTATAAGATACCCCTATACTGTATTTACCAGCTGTTTCCTACCAGCAGTCTAACAGCTTGTGGAATTCTGTTAGCAATCAATTTTAATCTCCACTGATGCAACCGTACGCTGCGAGTCCTTTGAAAACAAGGCTATCCCTCTGAGCGGCCCGGCGTATTGTGTTCATGTGAGTGCTCCTCTCCCCTGGTTATCAAAAGTCCAGCTTCACTGACGCTCAGAGCGAATCTGATGAAGCAGTAACATCACCTAGGATCCAAAACAATTAATCAGGTGCAAGATTACCCCATTCTGTGGGAACACGAACGTCATACAAATCTACTTTCAAGATGCAAAATACAGTCAGTCCTGCTACAACGTCAGTAATGGGTTCCTGAAAAACCTTGCGCTCACTAAAATTGCATACTCAAAATACACATATCCAATGGGACACCAAACATGCCAAACTTGCTAATTTGTTGACTGCCAAGAGTCTGGAACAGTCAGCCATAACCACCATGCAGCCAGGCATGCACACAGCACAAATGCTACCGATTACAGTATGCAGACTGACACTGAAAGTAACGTGGCTACAGAAACATATGTATGTGGATTTTAAAAGGCTGCTGTGTGTTTTTATATGATAATTTGTCAAATATTCTTAGATGTTTAGAATCTAAGACTATGACCTGTGCAATGCATGGAAAAATAATGATTTGTTCATGAATAGGAGATCACTATCATTCATTTGGATAGCTATTTTTGCATGCAAGTAGTGTTTCTTGTTAAGACCATATTGCATTGTAGTTTGAATTGTGTTATCTCTCAAACCAAAAACTGCGCAAATACAAATATGATAAATCTGATAAAGCTGATAAATCAGTCATATTAGAGCATGTTCACAGTGTGATATCATACGCTGTAGCAGAACTGACTGTAGAAGTTTAATTGTGGAATAGTTTGCCAGCTTTTGTTCGGGATGCCGAATCGGTCTCAGTCTTTAAATCTCGTCTGAAGACCTATT
>JABFDZ020000044.1:25220779-25237938 GCA_019775955.2 Pollimyrus isidori | reverse complement strand
CACCATCTTCCCCATAAATGATCCAATAACCATTGAATCGAAGATAATTATTTCTTGTATGCTGAGCACCACCTTCTAAAAAGCTGATCATATACAAACAAATGTTGCAGAATATTTATAGTTCAGCTCACAAGATAATTATTTCTGACTAATCTGTAGGAATTAAATAGTATAGATAAGTAAAATATGCATAAAAATGCATTGCAAATGACCATGAGTCCAAAAAGGTGTCATATACCTGGAAATATATAGTGTTGTACAAAAGTTATAAGTAATGTCATTACTTATCCTATACAGGAAAACCACCCCACAGCACACAAACCAACTTTTCCAGTTTTGAATGCTGTTTATCTATCTAGACTCATTCAAATGTAACTACATGAGTGAACATATACTGAATGAAAGGAAACCAAATGCATGATACTTATAAATTATTTTTCATTTGTATCGCATACACAGTAGTTTCCCATGAAACCACTTAAAATGTCCTTGTTATATTGCTTGTTAATGTCACATTTTCTATCCTCTGCATCCAAACTGTGTTTGATCCTGCCCAGTATCGGGTTTCACCCTTAATTATTGCACGGCCCCCTTGATCCCAGATGTTACCTCAATAACATCTTCTTACCAGGTTTGAGGGTTGTGCCACTCCTGGTTACCAAAATGACTATTTCCATATTTCAGTCACCATCCTTTATTATATCTAATCCATTACGGTTAGTTTCTCATTTAAAAGCAACAGGACATCATAGGTACTTTGACGGTAAGTTGACGGCTTTATCACACTGGTCATTTTTCAACAGATTCTTTTATGTCAAGTGTGTAATTAGCCAACATTAGCTATTGTTAGCTGAGATAACACCATTCATTCATCTGGTGTGATTTATCTGTCGCTTCCCAGCTATCCCTGAACAAATTCAGGGATCATGAACTACAGGTATACATTTCAAACTCCCGTGAAGCAAGAGGTACTTCTCTGTAGAAGTTATAGTCAGTCTTCAGACTCCTGTCAGACACAGGCCTCTGCAATAATAAGTTGATGATACCTTTCAAAGCCATGAATGTGAAGATGGCAGGTCGTGCATCTTATTATTTTAATACCCAACAGCTGACAAACTTTAAAAAGATAGCAGCAATGTTGGACCTTAGTCAGTCACTATTCAGTCAAATTCTCAGCATATATAGATGCATAGCCACATAGAGCTACAATGAACCCATTCCTATATTTCCCTGCTAAATCTGCAGTATCCACTCCAATGCATTCAAATGATTTTTTATCACCTGGGGTGGGATTAGTGGGGATACGAAGGTACACATCCAGTAGATTTTTAGTATTCCTGTTTCTCCATATCCTGTCTTAGAGAGCCTCTGGGGATACACTTAACTTACACATGCAATTGCACAGGAGCAACATTTATCTACTGGTATTGACAGAGATTGATGTGGTCTGTTGCTGCCTTATAACTTATCTGAAAAATAGACACATATCAAAACCTTTTGATTCCTTTATCAGTTAAATAAGGTAAGTGTGCCTTCGCTTAATTGTAATTCACTGGTGTTATGGACTTCGGGGGTGAGCGTAAGCACCTCCAAGTCCAAGGTCATAGTGATGAACTGCTCCTTTCATGTAAAGGGGGAGAATCATCCTTTACTGAAAGATCCTAAGAGGCTTTGGGTCCGGTTCACAAGTATTGGTAAGAGAGAAAGTAAGATTGACTGGTTTGTTCGCTATAGCTATAAGGTTACTGAACAGGTCAGCAGTGGTGAAGCTCGCAGTTTGTCTCTGATAGACCTAAAAACAGCCAGAATAAGGTTCTTTCACTGGGGGCTGGGCTTTTTATCCATGATAGTTAATGTTATTATGTTAAAATCCACAAGATTACTAGGCACCACTTTTTGGCCATTTCTTCAGGAGGTACTTTATGCTATTGACACTATGGGTTAAAGGAGGATGCTGTCCAGACTTTGGTCAATTATAGACAATGTTGCTCATCCACTTCATATGGTTGTGGTTGGACAGAAAAACGCATTTAGCCATGGATTCCTCAACATTACTTCTGACAGCCATCAGATTGTAAAATAAATCATTCCAAGCACATGTGCATTTCTGTCTCTTTCCATAAATATCTATTTTTTTTCTGCAATGATTATCAACAAAATCATGTATTTTCACCCTGGCACTATACTTATTTTCAAGCTCACCCATTTATTTATTTCCATCTTCATTCGTTTACTAATTTGTTTTTATGTAACGATTATTCTCTGTAGCACTGTGTATTGTCTATTTTTGTCCTTTGTTTAGCTGTGTAGTGTTCAGTCTATAATAACATACAGTTCCCTCTCAGATAATAAAAGTATTCTGATTCTTACAAATCCATCACACATACAATAGACCCGAATAATTGTGCTGTACTTCTAAAGTGGTGGGCTTCAGGTATTGCTCCATTAATGTGGTGATATGTCCACTGGAGAATTATAATATCATTATTCTTTGCATTTTCCTGCTTCAAAACTTCAGAACTGCTTGCTTAATCAATATATAGTCTTTACTTTGGTTTGAACTCATGACCACGATAGCATTTGAGGCCTTTCAGTGGCACAAATCCATCAATCCATCTTCTAACCATTCGTGAATCCAGTAAAAGGTTGTAATTGGCACTATTACATTAATAGGGAATACCATATATTTTTTTGGGTATGCAATGGAATTTTGAAATCTTGATGATTTCGGTATGATGGCATTAAAAATGAGAAATCCCCAAGACAGTATCTCAGGTAGTGACAGGTGGCTTGTTTCAGTAGCCTGAAGCATTTCCCACGCAAAGCAAGTCATATGTGAATGCTCCAGATGAGCTCCGACCCTCAAAAGGGGAACCAAACAGAGACCACATCAAGAGGAGGTCTGTGTATGGGTTGTTTTGATCCCACTTTCCAGGTCCGTTTGGCCACGTATTGTTAATACAAAATGCACACAGTATGGCTGTTATTGAAATCATTGTTACCCGCACCTTTTTGCCCCCCATGGTGTTCCCGACTTGCAAATGCTACCCCCAACCCTAACCAACACGGCTGCATGCAGGGATGTGAGGACAGAGGAGGAGACTAATATTTCGATTGATTGAAATAAGGAGCGAGGACTACATCAAAGCTCAATTAATGACAACATATAAAAGCCCAAAGATATTCCTTCTGTTCTCTGAAAAAACGAAAGTGAAAGGATTTGCAAGGACCTTGGTCCAGTGGCATGACAAAGTACACACATGATGGTACACGCAAACTTGAGACAAACTCTGGGCTAGTGGGCAATTTAACATGTCAAATGTCCATTTTATGATGAACTGGATGCCATCTTGGGGACATCGCCCTCTGCTGTTGCTGAGAGAGGTAATGTTGATGTCAGTGATGAAACAGGTATGTTTGCTAATTAGCTAGCTCACATTAGTTGGGTAGTGTTACTTACAATACTTGAATAGCTAAATAATTAGCCAGTTGAATCCATCTACAGTAGATAAAGTTATACCCTAGATATTACACTGTCCATTTAATCATACATAGAATGATCATCAACCGTCATCAACTCTGTTATGTGTGGGAAATACAATGTATGTTCATTTCCATCTTTCAGCAGAGGTGGAAAGTAGTGTTGCTGACAATTCTACTTCAAGCATGCCTACTGAAGATGTGAAATGTCAGCAAGTGTCCAAACAGCTGCAAGTCCTCACGATGATGAAAAGAAACCCGAAAGTAAGTCAAAGTTTACCAAGTTGCAAGAGATTTTGTTTGATAGCATCTGTAATGGAGCAGCAGAGGAAAGACCATGAGCTTTTTATGCTTAAACAGGATATAAAGAACCAGAGAGCAATAGAATAAGAGCAAGTCCAATCACCAATAATACGCATTTGTGTTTCCTACTTGCTTACATAAATTTAAGTAATGTGACATGGGGCTATTTTGTTGCACATAATAATTTTGATATAATTTGGGTATTTTTTGCATTAAAGTGCCTTTATTTTTAAACTGTAAACATACATGTTTCAGAAACCAAAGTTTTTATTGATATTCCATAAATATTTTATACCCATGTATTTGTTTTTTAATTGGGTATGAAAATGTTTTGCACTTTATGTTAGTCTTGCTTGATATTAAAATAGGTGCTGAGGACTCATTTGACCGAGTCCATGTTTTCACCTTTCATGTTGCAACACATTTAGCAGCTTAGTTGGCAGTATGTCACCAGTGTGGACCAGTCCCTTTGATTTTACTTTGATCACAGGCTGTTACAAGCAGAAATAGCAGTATATTGTCGCTGTTATGCAATAATCATGACCAACTAAATGTCCAAGATGTCCACAGCTTTACATTGATTTTCCAATAAAAGAGAACACAATAATGAGATAACATCGAGCTGTTAAAGAATTGTAACTTTTCTCCTATAATTGAGAGGATATAATTACAGACTGCTAGGTAATTAGTACTACTTACTAGATCTGTTCTAGATAGTTAATGGAAATAATGTACAGAAACAATACATTTTGAGTAAGATTGATTACCCTTTGATATAGAGCTGAAACAGGGAGTCTATTCGATAACATAATCAGGCAAGTTACAGCAGCTGGGTATGTCACCACATAAGGAAAACCAAAAAATGAAAGTTGTGATGATAACTTTTATTATGTTGAGATCACGAGAAAGTCATGATATCAAGATAGTGAGAAGAAGAAGACAATGATGAGTGTCCTCTCTGGACTTCTGTAAACTATAGTTCACAAACAATGATACAAAATTACTACAACGGTTATGCCACGTTATGGCCAAATGCTATCATTTTAAATACGTAAAACTCAAAAATTTTAAAAGCCATGCATGCAACAACAACAGCAGCAGCAACAATATTAACTAGATAGGGAGATTTGTGAACAAACTTCATGTTGGCTTGGAAAACCCAGCTATAAAAATTCAAAAGTGTGACACTGGCAGCAGATCTGATTGGCTGTTGGAGGCTCCACCCATTTTTTTCAAACCTTGTACTGCAGTCACCAGTGGACCAACTTTGTGAAGTTTGAGGATCCAGCCATCAAAAGTGTAACAATGGCAGCAGTGTAAATTTTCCCACTAAAGTAAATGAGTGAATTCTGACTGACTGTTAGAGGCTCTGCCCACTTTTTCAAAACTTGTACTGCAGTCGCCCATTGATTAATGTTTGATTAATATTTAATGTTTAAAGTTTGGGGATCCCGCCATCAAAGGTGTGAGAATGGTAGCAGTTCAAGTGTTTTGAGAACGGCAGATGCCATAATTGAAAATTATGACATGGTTGATAGATTTTGTATATACCTGTTTTCTGATTGGATGAAATTTCATTGGGTGCAATAAAGGACCCAGGATTGTGGACATCCACTAAATTTCGCCAGTTGATTTATTGTGACCCCATGATTGTGTGACTCAAGTTTGGTGAGTTTATCGTAAAACCTGTGTTGGGGGGAGCAGTTTAAACATCCTCCCAGTATAAGTCAAAGGGGAAAGGGGGTGTTTGGTGGGACCTCCCAGAATGATGGAGGGTGTGAGAGCCCCAAAATCACAGCTGAGGGATGAAGGGAAGTTGGTGGTGCAGAAAGCAGTCCTATCGTTTGGCAAACAGAGGGTTGCAGGTTCAAGCCCTGCTTACTCCTGACCCCATCAAAGTGTCCTTCAGCAAGACACTGAACCCCAAACTGCTCCCAGTGTGCAGGTTGGCACCTTGCATGACAGCCTCTGCCACTGGTGTGTGATTGAATGGGTGAATGTGAGGCAAAGTGCTTTGCAGAAAAGCGCTATATAAATGCTAAGAAATGGTTGTTGTTCTCCTGAAGCTGTAGGAGGAGAAGTGTTTAAAAAAATGGGGAAGAAGAAAATAAAGGAGACCACTATTTCTACACACTGGTATTCAATGATTATATAAAACATATTTGGAAAAAAAAAGAAAGTCAGTTTCATGCCAAAATATTCCATCAAGAGTGATAAAAATCTTTTTAATTTACTTTCAGTATGTGTAATTAATTTAAGGTCTAAATAGGTTGATTGAAGATATACCATACACATTGGATCCTAGGATTATAGTTGAGAAGCAGTGATTTCAGATAATGTGATTAAACCAGGATCATCATAATTTTTATCATTATAACAAAACAATGTGCAGGTGGAAGACTGTATGTTTTTATTCAATTAATTGGAAAATGTATCCATATTGCTAATCCTTAATGAATGACCTTTTGTATGTAAGGAATATTTACATAACGATATTCCACTGATGGTGGATAATATATATATATATATATATATATATATACCTCATTTATTTCAGAGCTGTTTTAATTAATTATTTTTTAAAATGCAATTGCCTTAGCTCCTAAATGAATTTTAAATATCCTGTCTCCAGCTGTTAAAAAATGTCTAACGCCAGTAAGGTTCAGGGGTCTGACAAATGCAAGCCTGTTTTCCCCAAGAATTCTGTGTTTTACCTCTTTATACTACATGCTTGTAGGTTGTGTGGATATATGCAAATGCACAGATGGAACTGAGAGTACAATGCCATCATTTAGTCCCCTATGATTGTAAGGTGAGACACTCAGGCAGATGGAGGTTTTACGGAACACTGCATTAGTCAGTATAGAACCAATCTAGAAAAACTCTTTCTGTGTGTTGGTTTTTGTTTCGGCAGCTTTCTGAATGGGTATCTGGGACTAAAATTGCATTCCAGTTCAACTTGCAAATTCCAAATTCCTAGTCATAAATTTCAAATGGAACGCCCCCAAAATCAGAATTCTGGCTGGTGGACTCGGAGAAATTGACACAACCCTTAGCACAGAATCCAAGATGGCTGTGGCCTTTATCAACAGAAGTTAAAACTGTAGTTTTAAATTGTTTATTAGCGGTTATGTTTTACTTGTAGGTTATTAAATCAGCCGAACACACAATACTGTCCAACTGCTATCTGTGGACATGTTGCTGTGGAGTTTTAAATGCAAAACACCACATAATGTGTCGTTATCAACTGATATTGCTAACAATGGCTAACAATTAACCGGTCTAGAACTGGATTTCGTACGTTGGGTAATTTGTCAGATTTAGGGTAGCCCAGGCTAAATGTAAGTGAACAAAGATAAAAGCCATTTAAACTGAGGTATCTTAAATCTGACAAGTTGTCCGGCTAAGCGAGAAATCTTGGTTGTTGAAACGGCTCCCTGGTATTGCTAAATTGCCTTCCGACTTGCTGTACCAGAATGCTGTTAACGCATGTGTAATGTCATTTCCAGTTCCAAGTTCCAACTTCTCAGGTAAATAGAATGCAGCATTAGTCTGTGTTTGATTAATGGGTTAAGCCCCCATTAACTTTTCTTGGAATACATCTTGGACATTCAGTTTTATTGGAGTGTTTTTTTCAACGTTTTTATTGCGACCACAAAAATGTTCTTCTGGTGGAATCATTTTAATCTAATCACAACACTACTTAAGAAATAAAACATATACATTCAATGATATCTGGGGTAGCCATGAAGTTCCCCCTCTGACACTATACTTACAATGGACATTCCATACAACCTAATGGAAAGAATTTGTAAATCTGAGAAAACCTCTAATAAGTCAGGGTCACACTGACTAGCAGAACATTACAAATAATGCTTTATCAGTTGATAAAATGTCAGGCAGGCAATATGGGAATTAAATAGTTTTACATCCTCTTGTAACTTGACTGACACATCACCTTTCAGAGTGACTTCTTTGCAATAATATTCCACAGTGAGTTTTTCAAAAAATAAAATGATAAATTAAGTCTAAATAAAGAGCCTATCAGGTGTTGGCCTGAAAGTGGAAAGCTGTGGGTGGCAGGGGTCTTGGCAGAAGACAGATTTCAGTGGATGAAAAACTGATGTTTCTGACACAGAGGGATGCAGGGTGGGCAGGATGATAAGAGTACATAGCATACAGTGCCCTTGGATAGTGAAAATGAGATGACTGCAGACATGCCTATGAGCTCAGTACACGCAAGTTGCTGCATATAGACCCTCATCGGCCCATTGTTTGGATGAAAAAAGAGCCAAAGGATCTGTATATGAGATTAACATAAATGATACACTTTTTGTGGCTTCCATCTTTTGAAACTGGATTCTTGGAGAAAGGCAAAGTAATACACACTACAAAATTCCCATTGGTTAACCTTTTGCACCTGTGATTGCAAATCCAGACAGTACTCATTATCACAGATATTTGAGGATTATCTATATGCCAAAATATAGAAAATATAGATTTATTTTAGTGCATTTTCCCACTTTATTTGCAGTATCTAGCAGGTTTTTGGTGAATTCAGAGACAAATGCAACAATTCCAGTTCCAACAAGGAAATGGAATTGGAATTCAACAGCAACTACAGGAAATTGAGCTGGAATTAAACCGGAGTTTCAGGAAGTGGAATTCAATTCAATTAAATTTAATTGTAATTGTAAATTATTTTTTATAATTATTAAATTTAATTCTATTTTTGCTCGTTCTGACCATTTATTTGAGAATACATACAGTATAGTGACATACATTTGAACCTTTCAGAATTTACTAACAGGTATACCACAATGCTTACAGACTGCATTGCAGTTACTTGAAGTTGTAGGAATTAGTTCACCAAAATGATCCTTTACAGAGTTCTTCCAGAAATTTCTCAGCCTTTTCCAGCTAACTAATTAATTACCTAAATAACAAAAACAAAATCTCCATTCTCACGCCTTCAGTTGTCTTCATTAATACATGTAGTTTATGAACCTTCACCTTGTATGAATCCATGGAACTCTGGAAAATGTTTTAATCAAATTTAAGATGCAATGTGCAGAGTGAAAAATGCAAGTAAGACCTTAATTTTTCTTAATTATGACATGAAAGTGAATAGAAAAAAATGCATTTATGTGTTGTGACCGGTGGTAGGCGAGCAGGCTGGAAGCGCGGAAGGACGAGGCAGGCAGGCGAGGATCCAGGACACAAGAGTTTATTATAGGGAATTCAGGGAAGAACAGGGCAGACGGCGACAGACATTAATGACAGATCTGGCAGTACAAACTCTGACGTGGACTTAAATGCATGAGACTAAGGGACGGAAATGCAGAACAGCTGAGAACGATTGAGAATTCACATGAGGTAACGAGGGGAGATTGGCAAACAGGAGGATCGTATGAGCTGGGCGTGACATTATGTTGTATTCATTTCATGCTTATAATTTTTGTGATTCACAATATTTAATGTTTATTATTTAGCAATTCAAGTCAAGTTATCTTAGACAGTGGGAAATTCAGTTGAACATTCCCGTTCAATTCCAATTTAATTTCCTTTGGGTTGCATGCAATTCTAAATCCAATTCCATGAACGGAACTGGAATTTACCATGGATTCGTAATTCAATTCATGAATGGCCCCAACCCTGGTATGTAGTACAAAAGTTATAAAAATATCTCCAAATGGCTCTCCCCTCCCCACAAACACAAACGTTTTCATGATACCTGTCACACCCTGTCTCTCCTTTCAACCACCCCCTACTGTTCTCCTCCCTTGTGTCTATTAGCCTAGCCTCATGTTCCTGCCCTCCTTTAAATCACTCCCAGCTGCCTTGTGTTTGCTCTACTGTTTCTCATTTAGGTACTCTCTAGTCCTGTGCTCCTCAGTGTGGTCATTTTCTAGTTGTTTGCACCCCTGACCTTGTTCATATCCCTTTAATAAAGGGTTTCTTCTAGGAGCTGCATTTTGGGTAGCCCTTCCCCTTTTGGCATGCCATTATAAACATATTTTTTATTTTTAAAAATTGTGTCTGACATATAGTATATATATTCTTATATATGTAATAGATTCTTATATATAAATAACATATATAATAATATCCTTGGCATTATTTTCTTATTCTTTCTCGTTTATAACAATGCCAACTTGAAACGTAAATATTTTCTGCTATAGAAGCAGAGGTAGAGTTAAGAATTTTTTTTTCTCTGAGAATTTTCATGCATTCTGTTTTTACAGTGAACACTGGAAATCATAGAGAGGGACTGCCTTTTAGCTTTGCATGAAGATACATGCGCTTCCCCTTAGCCAGTGTAGCCGATTAAAATGTAAGGTGATATGACTGACGCACATCAAACTACTTGGCAGACTTGCGCAGTTCAGTCAAAGTTTGCCTAAGACCATTCAACTCAGCAAGGAAACTGAGCAGTGCAACCCTTTCTATTTGAATTGCAAATGCACAGTCCCAAGTGCTCCTCAGTGCTGCTATTCATTATGCAAATGTAGAATCCTGGTATCACTTCATTTTGAACCGTTTTTGCCTCTTCCACGGAAAAGTCTACATGATGGGATCTAAGGTCACAAGTCTCCAGATGTTTACTTCCGTAGGAATTTATTGTTAACACATACACCGAGATTCTTTGCTTATACACTTAATAAGCAGATCATGCTGCACATGTTCCGTTTTATTAAAACCTTAATGGGAAAAGTAACTTTAAATTAAATTACCTAAAATTTTATCCATTTTTTTTTGCACTGGAAGAGGAGAATTTAAGTGAATCAAAAACAACATTAAAGAGTGTTTAGATCATACAGATGAAATGTATAGGACACCAATAGTATAGGACACAGGGTTCTTCAAATCTGGACCTCGATTCCAAATCTAGGCCGTGTTTTCAGTTTTCCCGGGTAGTTAGTTTAATAATTACTGACTCTGATTGGTCAGAGGTTTCACACCTGACTGACAGGTAAAGGAAGGCTGGAAAAACAGCAGTGCTTGGACCTTGAGGACCGTGATTTGAATAACCCTGGTATAGGACATCAACTAATATTTTGAATGACAACTGCAATGAGCTCTATGGAAACTGAAATTATATATTCTGGCAGCATGATAAAGATATAGAAAATTCCTTCAGTGGATTCTGTGGGAATTCTCCTCTCTCTTTCTGTGGGTTATATCTGTCGGTAGTTGCCAGACAGTGACCCACACGCCTACACATGTACAAATTGTGCTAATACTGTATCATATTCATATAAAAAGGAATGTGAAGTTAATTTTATTACACTTAATACGTTTTTAAACTAGTTCTTGTATATATAAATCCAAATCAACATAGAAAGGCCTTTCAAGAGATGCAAACAATTGACACAACACGCCCTATTAATTATTCCATTAATTGCTTCAGCATGATCTCAAGACATTTTAAAGTGGACCTCCAGAGTCAGAAAATAGAAATAAAATTAAGATGCATTTTACAAAACTTCCATCTCTGAAGCACACATTACTAAGAATAAATCACACCAGTTGATCATTAATCCACCAGCAAACATATATATATGTGTATATTCCAAGTTCTTCAAATATAGTACCAACAATTAAAAACTATGATGAACCTGAAAAACTGAAACTTACCCAGGTGTATTGGATGTTGTTAATGTTATTAGAGTGATTTTGTACTGGAAGAAAATGTTCACGGGGAAATTTGACTTCTGCTTATTTTGACCAAATTCGAATGCATTTTTTTTGTTATATATTGATATCCTTATTTTCCATATGGAAATTGTCGTTTGTGTTTTATACAAAACTGTCAATATGTTTGCATTGAAGGATGTATGCATGAGTATGGATAGGGGATGTTGGACAAAAAAAGGCACAGAGTGGGGTCACAAAGTAAATGCCAGTGAGGGATTGTTTGCTAATCTTTTCTTTTCTTATCCCAGTCATCGTTCTTGTCAGAAATCGGATATGAAATAATATCAGCGTGTCTCTCAAGACTGCACATGCAAAGCACAAAGGTGATGTTATCAGTGAGGGCAGGCATGAATGAACTGATGGGGCCTTGCAAGGATATATGCCTGCCAAGTAAGGCAAAGAATGAGAATATTATGAAAGTGACGAAAGGTATTGCAAGGACGATGGGAAGCCTAATCAAAAAAGTAAGATAATACATGGTACAGTCATGAGGTAAACTAATTTTTACCCAGTGATAGAAATTTATGCATCCTATGACTCGCTTTATGTGTGTAAACTATACTCCACATTTTATCTGCCTTCTATAGGCAGTTTTTAAAATAATTATGCCATCAATAACCACCTTCTGAAAATAGCATGTGGAAAACAATGAAATCTGTGGAAAAGTCTTTGCTTCTGATATTTTGGTGCTCTTTGCGTCTCTGCTATTCATATTTGTTTTGCACTCATTACCGAGGTAAATTTGGTGCTGAGATGTTATTTTCAGTATGTGAAGTAAAAAGGCAGCGCCAGTGTCAAATTAACAAGTACCTATTGTATTTATATTAGGTTTTTAGAGATTGCATTGTATTCCATGTTAATAAAGCCGTGAATGTGATTTGATCAAGGAAAAAAAATGCTCCACCATATGGTGCTTGTTCAAAATAATTTTAGACAGTGCGAGCTGTAAATAGTACATTATACATAGTAATCTCAAAATGAGAAAAAAAAAATCTATTAGTCTTTTAATAATGAGTCAGAGCTTAAATGTGACATTCTGTTTTGAAGTCTGACATTTAAATTTTATTTATGTACTACAGAAAGAAGTCTCACGAGAAACCCGTTCCCTTTTCTGATAAGAAAAAAAAACTAATTAGGTAAAACCTTCCCATGGTTACCATTAATGGTTATCTTCATGCAGCAATAGTTGAGAGCATGCAAAACTGACAAGCCATCTTAAGCTGTTAATCAGATATGTGGTTTTGTCACAGGGATGGTTTACAAAGCTGGCAGCAAAGGTTACATCTCTATAAACCACTGTAAACCTGATGCGTACCTTATCGCAGACAGCTAAGTCATAGCACATTAAAAAGGACGCCTAGAGGTAAGATACACTGTTAGTGATCCCGCTGTTGCCTGGGAGCGCGGGCTGCATGCTGGAGTGCGCCAGCCGCTCGCCGACAACAAAGAGACTTCAACTTTTCACCGACTAGATCGCATTGCCCCTGGATTTGAATAAAGCTACCGATTGTAGATAAACTTTTCTCAATTCCAGCATCAAACAAAGCCTTTCAAAAAAGCAGACCTTGTCTTGTTTTTGTTAAACCTTTGATGCCCAATAAAGTATTTTTGGGGTAATACATGTAATAAAAGCAAGAAAAACCAATATTGCTAGGGTTTACTTAGCATTTTTCCAATTCTTTAAAGATATGGAAACAACTGGAATGGAAACAAAGCATGCAAAGACAGACATGACTACCTTGTCTTCTTCTGTTTGAAGGCGGTGTAGTATTATGACTGTGCACCATTAAGTTCCAGTCCCCGGGATAAGATTTTATTTCACTTGTCCATCTTCTACTTTCATATAATGAGCATCAAGGATGGGTCTGGAACCTATGGCAGGAAGCACATGGCACGATGTAGGGATACACCTTTGATGGGATGCAAATCCATCCCAAGGAGCATGCACTTGCACCCCAAGCAATTTAGAGATGCCAGTTAATCTAATCATGCATAGTGATCATGTAGACTGCACACACAGAGCAGTGGTGGTACTTCAAACATTTAATTCTAATTTTGAGGACTGAAATTCAAAAACTGATTTAAGACATGATAAATTGGCTCATGTTTTGTACAGATGTGGGTTATACGCAGTGAGATCATTCATATTCCACATATGCCTCTGATCCAATATAGTAAAGTTCTCATATCCAGCAGTGCCGGGGGAAAGGGTAAAGAGAGGTAAGGACCGCACCCTGACTACCACATGTTGCTGCACCCACCACATGACGAACCACCTCAGAGATGAGACCCCAACTGCAGCCATCCAGTGGATGATACCTAAGCACCACACTAGTCTAAATGGAGCAGTATGAGTTTTTCCAGTGGCTGGATTGACAATCCTACTACCAACCCCCAAATTTCCCCTTTAAGCTGGAGGACCTTCTTGCAGGGCTGAATGTAGATTAACATCATACCCAGGACAAAGCAATTAGAGGTTAAGAGCCTTGCTCAAGGGCCCACAGAAGTAGGATCACTCCTGGCATTCATGGGATTTGAGCCAGCAACCTTCCAATTACTGGCACAGATCCCTAGCCTCGGAGCCACTACTCCTAAAAACAAAGGAACTGCCGGATACTTGAGTTTTCCAGATGTTACTCTTGAAAAACAGTGACTTGTAATACATTTGGCATTGCCATGATCAGCAAACAACGGGGTGATGTTGGATAAAGTCAGCAATTTCATACAATACAAGAGATAAACAGTAAGAGTAAACAATAGCAGAAAACGTGAAAAGATTGATAAAGCATGTCACTCCAAGGCATGAACGTACAATTGTTTTCTTTTTTGTTTTCTGTTAGTTTTAGTTACTTGAATACAAATATGTAATAGAATAATCCATCTATCCATCCTCCACCACTTATCTTGGTCTGGGTCGGGGGGCAGCAGTCTTAGCAGAGATGCCCAGACCTCCCTCTCTCCAGTCACCTCCTCCAGCTCCTGCAGGGGGATATCAAGGGGATCCCATGCCATCCAGTATGTCTTGGGTCTGCCCAAGGGCCTCCTCCTAGTTTAACATTGCTGAAGCACTCCCCACCAGACATTCTAGGTAGATGCCCAAGCCACAGCCATAGAATAAAATTATTACTCATTATTATGATTTTTTTTACTACCGGTATATTTCCAATTCTGCTGGTTACTCAAGTATACTGTTCACTTGAATGCCGGAGCTTGTACTGTATGTGGTTCTGGCATTCTAGTGGTTACTAATAAAAATGTGAAAAATACATGACATAGTTAAACAAATTCTGAAGGATACCTGTCTGCTTCAGTTCCTATCTAATTATACAGCGAAGTGAATGAACCTTTTAGAACAGCTGTGACTAAGCAGTGTTTTACTCCCATGCCATGTCCTCTCCACCATAATGTCTGTGTGTGACTCATTTAATTGAAAGTGTTGTGCTCATGAGAGTTGTGTGCTGGATACTTCCTGTTGCCTCATAATGAGATCAGTTCAGGACACCTGATAGAGAGACATAGTTCAGAAATGCCATGGGCTTTAGTCACTTTAAAACTTCAATGTTAGGACTAATGGGAGACTTTTCTCTAATTATTTATAATTTTAGATCAAAGGGAATAAAAGAATTTAAATAATGAACCTTGGAAAGACTATCTCTGTTACTAAAAACATTTGGTAGCACTCTACTTGAAGCAGTCTACATAATACTGTTGTTATAATGTGTCATTCAGTTCCAAAAATTGAATGACACATTATGACAGCAGTGATGTTTCAGTCATAAACATCAATAATGTATCATTAATGGACATGACATGTGTCATGTCGTTCTTATGACAGTTACATGTCACCCTTACTGTATGTAGACTGCTTCAAGTAAAATGTTACCTAACATTTCAGATGTTGTTCCCTGCCCCTTATTACTGTAAGCTATTTAATTTAAATTTAAGCAATCTCAATTTGTCTTTACCGCCTAAAATAATAACAGAAGAATACTTAAAAAGAAACATAAACGTGTCATCATGAGAGAAACATAAACTGGCTTTTAAAACAATACCTGTTTCAAACCACTCTATGGTTGCATTTTACATAAATACAGACTCTATTTTACCTGAAACAAAGAAAAAAGCATCACAAAATCACAAATTAAATTAAAACTATGATTATATAATCAATACATAGGCACTATATTTTAAAAATAATACGCAGTGCAATATATTACCCCTGTACCCCCCCCCCCCCTCTCTAAGGACATGAACTATAGAGACAGTATTGGTTTTGTTAGAGGATGCAGAAATGGAGGGCTGCAGGCTTGTGCCTTTGTGGGTAGCACTGTTGCCTCACACCTCCACAGGCAGCAGTTCAAATCTTGCCTCCGTGTGTGTGTTTATGTGTCCTCCTGTTAAATTGACTGTCTGTTCTAAATTAGCCCACTATATGTGTAACCCTTTGATGGACACAATTAATGTTTGGAGTACACCCCAAATGTGTCTCCCGTACTGCCTAGCATAGACTCCTGACCTTGATGTCGGATTTTGTTTTTTGCCTTGGATACAATAATGAACAACAGTCACCCTTATGCGCAACAGTGCAACAATGAAAATGATCATCTTTATATGAGCTACTTCTGTCTATGTCGGAGTAACTGTGACAGTGTACCTTTGTCAGAGGAATAACTAGTAGAAAAAGTGTAATCAATTTTTGATTACTCTCTCCCAGTCTCTATCCTGTTCATTGTTCAGAGCATTCAATCTTCTCTTATAGACTTCTTCAAACTTCTATAATCATAGCATCCTACCATCTGTTCTCTTCACTCTATCCCCACCTCTGCTGAAAATAATCTCTTCCACCTCCTGAAATTTGTCTTTTTTTCAGTTCCCTCTTGTCATTATATTCTGCCACTACCTTCCAACAAACACAGATCACACCCCTCCTGAGAAAAATTGACACCAAATACAGCGTTCTCCACACATACACATGAATGAATTTTTGCTCCAGAACCTCTAGAGTTCTACATCTTTACCCCAGAGAAATTACATTAGAACTAACTGGTCTTTGGATAACCAGTTGAAGGTACGCATTATCTGTAATGTCTAGATTTACAGTTTTGGACATTAACCACCCTCCTTGAGGGAAATTTATGAATCAAACACACTGCACTGGGCTGATTTGAGTTGCACACCTCAGATAAGCCTCCATCTGCACCATGCACCTTGTTTCTTCTAGATTTCTTATATTGAACATCACCTTTTCTAAGTACCTTCTAAAGATTTTCAGATATAAAATGTTTGATAATCAAATGCATTGGTTAACAAAGAACTGTTGCAGGTTAGATATGATGGGTTGGTTTCTCATTCTGGGTTAGACTAACCCGGTCTAGTGCCGATAGCTTCCTGTATAGAAAATGGATGGATAGATCGATGAATGATGCAGATTAGTAGGCTAGAATCAGGGTTTTGAACTTGATACAATAGTTATAGGTATGACTACGTTAGTAGGGCTTGGTATCTATTCCGATACACTAACGACGTCGACTTCATTCAGTCTGATTCAATTTGACTCCAATTTGATATCAATCCGATATGATATTCTATATAGAAACTTTATATGTGTAGGAATTCACACTCAAATGGGGATGGTTTTCCACCAATGTTCAAGGGAATTGATTATGAATTAATTTATG
>JABFDZ020000044.1:25184383-25217771 GCA_019775955.2 Pollimyrus isidori | reverse complement strand
GATGTCTTCTATTTTGAAATGAAGAGTTAGTATATATTTAACAAAATTTATTTTTGAGAAGAAAATTATCCATTTGGTCAATTGTGTTTTGTACTTGTGAGTCTGTGTTAAGAGTTTAGAAAAAGTATCTGAAGTATGGGTAAGCGCTTGTTAGCGACTGAAAAAAACTGTAATACCTACCAAAAGTGGTCCAAGGAAAGCCAACCAGTGAACTGGCAGCAGGGTCATGAGTACCCAAGGTTCACTGATGCGCGTGGAGATCAAAGGCTAGCCTGTCTGTTCCAATCGCATAGGAGTGCTATTTTAGCACAAATTGCCGAAAGAGTTAATGCTAGCTATGATAGGTATCAGAACACAGTCTATGCCAGCTTTCTGCATAGCTGCAGACTGAACATGGAGGCCATGCTAACCTCAGTCTACTGCTGACAGTGCCTGCAATGAGCACATGAACTTCACAACTGGACCATGGAGCAAGAGAAAAAGGTCACCTGGTCTGGTGAGTATTTTCCGTTACATCATGTGGATGGCTTTATCACAATGGTATTCCGCAATGGCTGTGGGCTCTTTCAGTAGGATAATGCGCTCTGCCATACTGCAGAAATTGTTCAGGAACAGTTTGAGCAACAGGAAAAAGAGTTCAAGGTGTTGACTTCGCCTCCAAATTCTCCTGATCTTAATCTTATTGAGCATTTGTGGGATTGGCCGGACAAACAAGTCTGATCCATGGAGGCTCCACCTCGCAACATTCAGGACTTAAAGGATCTGCTGCTAATGTCCTAGTGTCAGATGCCGCAAGACACCTTCAGAGGTGCTGTGGGTCCATGCCTTGATGGATCAGAGCTATTTTGATGGCATGAGGTGAACCTACCCAATATTCGCCTATGTGATTCTTATTTTAGCCCATTATTTATTTTATTTTTAGAGAACATTCCAGACACAAGAACTGCATTTTGGGTTCTTTACCTGCATAAATTTTACAAAAAACCTTAATGTTTCTTTTGATGCACTTTGGAGCATGAGCATAGTTACGAAAAAACTTTGTCAGAAAAAAGAAATAAATATGACTGAATCCCTTTAATTACAACTATATACAACTGTGGTTTGCTGTTGCGACTGCCCAGGGTTGGTTCCATAACAATTTTTTTTACATAACCACAAAAAATATAATACATTTACCAAAATGACCTGGCCTATCTGTGTGCACCTGTCAGAACTACACCATGCAGCCCTGTCATCTTCCATAAGTGAAAAAGCCCACTACTGATGGCATAGATAGAAATATAAATCAGCCTTTACAGCATAGATCATGTAATGCTGGGAGAACTCTTAAAGCAACAGTAGCCTCTTTCTGAATGAGGAAACTGTAGTATTCTAAAACAGCTTGTCTGATTTACAAATACCAGCACAGCAGTTTTAATAAGAAAACTGAAGCAGCTGCATAATGGCTGATCGTTGTATATTTCAAGCAGTGCTCATTGCAGAGCCAAATGGGAGGAGCTGGGCCTAATACAGTGAGCACCACATGAGTTCTGGCTGTCAGAGGCAGCAATACGCTTCAAGAGTGTGCGGTTTGCCTTAAAACTACGTGTATGTGTGTGTGGCCGTGCAAGAACAATTACCTGTCCCGGGTGCTACCTTCATTCTGGGTTTTGACATTGCGGGTGAGAGACTTGTTCCTCTCCGCAAAGTCATCCCCGATCAGGTGCTATGTGCAGATGATGTTGCGGTGGAAGTTCCTACAGTGTTTCCTGCTTGTGTGCTCACCCATGCCTGGCGGTGCTGAAACTATTTAAGAAACTATTTTCAACGTACCTTTCCAACCAAGCATACGCGATGGAATAGACTTTTCTTTTTTTTCTTGTCTTTTAAAGATGATTTAACAGGGAACAAAATATCTTTTTAAACCAAGTTTCTCAACCACTGATGAGCCACAAAGGCTATGTATAATGCGCTGAATTCTATAGTGTTTATTTTTTCACAACATCACTATCAAATGGCATGCGAAAATGTAAACCAGTTTATAATCTTTAGACCTGTCAGCTCTTGTACGCCTGAAAATTACCCCATACATCCTTCATGAGCCCAGGCAAAATAGGGCACAAAACTGTGGTCACCCAGGATGGGATGCCAGTCCATCACATTATGCAAAAGAATGAATAAAATATTAACATAATTTAAAAAGTATTATTGATTCCATCACTAAAAACCCGACAATACTCTGGAATAATGTTTATTCTCCCTCTGGATTTGGATTATCCAAAAAATTTAGAAGGGAATCAAGTCGCAAAGCTCTATGCTCCGAAACTGTGAAATTAAGCATCAGGATCATGGAATTTGGCACAATGTCAGCTCCCAGTGTAAGAATGCAACAGTTGCAACTCTCCATGTGTAGGTTAAGGGGGGCTTTGACTGTTTTGTGTAAAGGATTATTGATCTTACTAATAATGGCTGATTGAGCATAGGAGTCCATTTAGCTAATTCCAGGAAAGACCAGTCAATCTTATTAAAAATGGCTTTATGAGTTAGGGAGTCCATCTTGGCTGATCCATGTTTTCCTAAATAGGCCAAGCATTCTTATATGTAAGTGGCCAATGGCCAGACAATTTCATGGTTTGGCCTATAATTCCTTTTCCAAATAAATATTCATAATTGCAAGACTTTTAGTTGTTTAGCTGACATTTATTTCAGCAGCACCATCCATTTTCATTTAATACAATTGGATATTTCTCTATTACTGAAGCAAGTCAGATTAAGCAGCATGCTGAAGATCTGATTGATGAATGCATTTGTATGTGCAATGGTGCCTGTTACCTTACTGCATTTTAAGATTAGTTAAATCCATCCATTGATGGGTTCACCTATCTATCAAACAACTTATCCAGTACAGGGACGAACCTGAATAATATTCCAAAAAGCTCCGTCCTGGGGCTGGGGTGCCAGAACCAAGATTTGAAGAGGCAAATGACTTTTGCTGATGTTCTGTAGAATATGAACCATATTTTAAATGTAAATTCATGATGTACCCAGTAGAATCTTGCTTGAAGGCAAAAATTGTGTTGTGGTGTCACCAAACTGTTATTTGATGGATCGATAAACATAATCGATAGTATCAAGAATCATTTAACAATGTCCAGTATATAAAATAGCTATGTAAATCATACCACACCTTATAATGAAGGTATGTCCAAGGCTGTTAACAACAGTAATACATTGTTCACAGCACTTCTTCGAGGGAATCAAAAATCATGCAGTATACCTACAGAGAATTAGTCTGTCTGTTGCTTTTCTCACAATCTTGATTTATCAATACTACTTCAGCCTCAAAGAAAAAAATAAACACGTATTCAGTTAATCTAAAAATCACTGAATCTGAGTATGGCAGTAGTACCCCAAGTACAGTATTGCCAATATGTGGCATATAAGCATTTTGTTACCGCAGATAACATAGTGATTAGGATGTTGAATTGCTACCTCTTGTGAGTTTAATCCCAGGAGGAGCTCAGTTGAAGCACCCTTGAGAAAGGTACTTAACTGAATTAGTACTACACAAAGCATTATAAACTGATAACTTTGTCAATTTGTCATTTATCTTGCATAAAAGCGTCAGCTAAAGATTAAATTTTCTGATGGCTGTTTGTTATTCTTGCCATTGTCAAAAAGGCATAACATAATTGTATTTCCTATAGACCAAAGTAATAATCACTTGCCCAGTGGAGGGTTGTGGAAAGCCTGCAAAAGGGACTACCCTCTGCACAATACAAGCTCATATCAGGGCACATCCACTCCCGATAGACAAATTAGGGATGCCAGTTTGCCTATCTTTGGACTGCAGGAGGAAACTGGAGTCCTTGTGGAAACCACTGTGTGATATATGGAGAACAGTAAACTCCACACACATACACACACACATACACACACACAAACACACACAGGAGGGGTAGAGTTCAAAAGGTGTGAGGTAACAGTCCTCTCAACTAAGGCACTTAGTCATGCTTAAATTGCATCATACATCCATACATCCATCTTTCCATACAAATTTGTCCTGTGCAGGATTGCATATCCCAGAAGAAACAAGCTCAACCCATCACAGCCATCCTTAACTTAATTTTATAAATCATGAATCAATTCAAATAGTTTTAAATATTTAGCCACACTGGATAATATAATAATATTTTAAAGATACAATTTCTTGATCTCCCTTACTACTGTTTGAAATAATCACTATTTTCAAAAAGATTTTAACATCAATGTATTTATATTTGTGTCTTACAAATCAAATAAATGAACAAGAACAATAAACCCATATCCACCAATCTATCTATAAAAAAACACCTTTTCAGTAGAGGGACACATTGAGTCTGCAGTCTATACCAGGTAGCACAGGACCGGGACATCAGGTCATCACAGGACACACACTCACACAATCAGAATTGGCAATTTAGAGAACACAATTTATCTAATCAACATATTGCACAGTTCACCCACCACATATAGTTTGACTGTGTGTTTCACTCATTTGTTTTAACTTTATTTTACCAGGTAAATTAACTGAAAACCAGTTCTCTCTGCTTTACATCATATTTGGGAGAAATAGCAGATTACGCATTGGAACTGGCTGGGATACAAATGTCAAGCGTGTAACTAAACTCTTCAGCCAATAAGGGCAAAGGTGTGTCGTCACGGAGGCGGTTCCAGTGTGCACAGCCGGGTGAGAGGTCGCAATGCGTTGCGTCAGGATCAGAATGTGTTGCTTTATGCCAGGGGTAATGTTGGGATAAGATCTTTAGCATGTTGGAGGCCATTAAGAAAAAAATGTTTTATCCTGTTCATTGTGTGTTTAAATGCTAAAGAAACATATTTAGGTGTAATTTTGGGGGGCCGGGAACCAATTAATTGGTTTTCCATTATTTCTTATGGGAAAAATTCTATCAGAAATCAAAATTTTTAGGAGTCTAAAAAGTCTTCTGTCGGAGTCTGGAACGGATTAAGTTCGAGAACCGAGGTACTGTATGTGATGTGTCTTGGGAAAAGCCTCAAAAATCATAACAACACATAAGCAACACAACCCAATGTCACAGACAATGAGAAACAGTGGTTGCAAGGTGAAGCTCACTAACCAAGGATAGGATTAATAGGACAGTGACTAAACTTGGCAAAAGTAGGACATCAAAAGTCTTCATAGAAATAAAACAGCACCTGGCTCAAATCTGGGCTCAGAAGAAAAACTCTGTTTCATAAAGCTGGATTTTTTTGGGCAGGGCTGCCATTTGGAATCCATTTTTATTCGAAACCAATGCATAATGGTAATATGATTCATAACCTGATGTTAGGTGCACAAAACCTGAACCATTGAGCAACTGCAGCAAGCCAAAGGATGCCTTCAACACATTATGTCTTTTGGAATGGGAAGCCATTAGGCCCAATGATTACTCTGCATGGTCTTATGATGATCATGGGAAATGAGGCTGAATTACAGGACCGTAATGATCGCATATTCCTAAAATCCCCCCATACAAACTGTTTAACACTATGGAACCTTAATGGGACATTGAGGAGTGCAGAACCAGGGTCAACAAACAAAGCTAAGTCCCTAATGTTGTATAGACATGGTGCTGCCAAATGGTTCAGCGAAAAACAACAATTTGTAAGAAAGGTCAAATTAATTTACATTACCCTTTTCAGAAACCCAACAAACAAATATCTATGATGGCACCTAACAATTATAAACAGCATGGCAATTCCATACACACAAATTAGGACTTGCTTGGCAGCAGTTGAAGAAGGATTGAAGCTTTCATGAAAGTAATGTGTGGCCTTCCTCCCTGTGTCCTTAATATTAATATATTGCTAGGTGTGTCATGATTCGGTCAGCCCCCCCCACATCATCATTTAATAGTATTTCATTACTCTAAGCAGGTTTGAAGATACCAACATTCTTTATATGCTACTAATTTCTTCCTTTGCACAAATGATCTGCTTTGCAAGTGCACATAAAGTTAGCTTTAAATGAAGATTAATAAGTTCCATTGTACATCCTGTATTTACTTAGAGGTTAGGTAAAAATGGAAACTTCATGGAATGTTTGTCATCATATATTATTCTTTAGCAGGCGGAGTTTTGATCAGATGTTACTAATGCAATGCTAGTGAATAATAACAGTATGGGGACAATTACACCTGTTGAACATCAGATGGTGGTATTCCATAACTGTTATGACTAACTCAGCTGTAGCTGATAAGTTAACTTTGGTGCCCAGCATTCATTCCAGCTGATTCAGCGGCAGTCAGTTAGTCTACTATGACATTCAGCAGTCATTACACTCCTGCTGAATGATGGAAATGTACTGCATTTCCCACTGGATGCTGAACCCTCCGCTTCTACAGGAGGAACATGCTAGCAGGATCAATCCCACGCTGATCTCTCTGCTCTCAGGTTTGCTGATCTGAGCTCTTACAGCCACATTAGCATTTCAATGGACTGCTCCCATTGTATCTTTAGATGAAAGGTGACTACTAACGAGATAGCTGAAGTGTTTGGTGGGAATGACACGCAAAGAAAAACAAATAGATGCTCACTGCCAGACTGAGCAATTCCTGATATTAGAATTGTATGCATGAGTGGGAAAAAAGTTTTCTGTGAAAAATCCTTTCATATTAAACTACAAATACATAGCCCTTCATCAGCTATATAAAGTATAATACATTTCCAATGAACTTTTTTCTCAGAATTTTTGCAGTTATTCATAACTTTCATAACAACTTTACCACTGTCCCTCGCTCCATTACTGATAGGCTTTGTACTGAGGTCATTAGCATCACTTTTTATCATTTTTTTAATTTTTAACATCCCCTTTGGCAGTTGGTCAAAATTACTAGACATAGTATTGTCTTGAGAAAGGAGTGTTGTACAATGAGGTAGCCCATGATGGTTACCTCATGGTGTCTGATCTTCTAAATGGACAGCTAATGGTGCAGTTAAATGGAAGATTTGAACAATGTAGCAGAATACTCAAAGAACAGAACACATGAGACTTCATTACTCGTTTATAATAAAAAGATTAAGGACTTATTATTTTGGTATGATAATTACTGTTTATCATGAATGGATGTTTTGCTATTTGTCTGTTTCCTTTAAAACAGAAGCTTCCAATATGTCCCCCACGATGTGATGAAAACCTGTTATTTTCACCAAGTGGGGACATTTTTCCAGTTTCCACAAGGGGAAACTCAATTTAATGAAAGTCTGTTAATACAATCAAAAAATCAAAACTGCAAAAAAAAAAAATATGTATTTTGTTTGGTTGCTTATAGTTATGGCTAGGGCTTAGTTTTGCCTTGTAGGGAGCCACCCACTGGCCCAATGACAGAATCCATCCGAAGGACAGCCGAAGGCTATGAATGTGTGTAGGTTCCTCTGAGCGCTCCTGAAAAGTTACTTACCCTTTTAGTCAAAACTGAATTATATTTGACTCCAGTGTCTTAGGGCTTAAGTTAGAATATTCTAGCTGGTTGGGTTAGGATTGTCCTGATTACTTCTATGCCTACCGTAGACTAACTCTGCTCATGCTGCCATCTTTGAAACAGTTAAGTGAGATTCCTAATGCTTAATCTTGGTTCAGGGACTGTGGGGCATTTGCAAATTATTAAGATATTGTCTTATTTTGTCTATTTAGCTAAGGTACTACCTAGATGCAGTATATCTGGGTCATACAACTCAGGGGCTGCACAGCAAGATAATCTCACCTCAACTGAGGGACTGCTAGAAGTTGGTATGTCTAACTAATTCAACAAAGAGGCTGAAAATACAAAGCCAGCATATTTGATTAACTAGCTCGATGACTGGCCCAGTTTATGTAGCTAATCCATTTCAGAGGCGGCATGCCTAAAACCAGCATAGTTGGAGAGTTAGCATAAGGACTGGTAGGATGTCTTGTTAATTCAAGAGCTGACCAGCGGGCAAACAGCATGGTGGATTAGGTTGCTCAAGGACCGATTTAATAGTACAATGTCTGATAGACTGAACTCAGTGGCTAGATACCGATTTACCACTGACTAGTATTATGCAAACACTCTCCCAGTTTAACTGAGTCTAGAAATGCTGTGTTTCACTTCTAACCAGGAAATGACCGACCAGAGTTAGCAAGATCAGGCAACCAAGAAGTAATCAAAACATCATTTATTAGCTGGGTAAAACAACATAGATCTATCATCTGTCAGAACCATGGCACGGGAACCAACATAACTCCACCATACATGTACAAGACAGCACTAAGACAAAGTGATACAGACCCAACAGAAGACACACAATGGCGTTGTGAGACAGATCTGACTACAGATGCTAACTGCATAGCACTATGCTCCAATTACTGCATGTCTCCTCAGTAAAAGCTACACATGGTGAGTTTGCTAATGAACATGTTGCAGTTCTGGCTACAGAATGTCCCCCCTACCATCTTGTGGACCCTTCCTTATATACCAAACCATGGAATGAGAGGGGTTACAACAATCTCTGACCCGATGTTATAGTTATTGTTTGCTTAGTTATATTTGTTTTTGGTTGTGATCTCTTTGTGATGCCCTTCAGGGGATACTAATAAATCAGTGGACAGATAAGTCCTCAAGCCAATGGTCAATTGGAATGTTTATGAAGAGGTTATAGGGGCCTTCCCTTCACTGTAGGGGCAGAGCTTTCCAAAAAGGCAAGAATTCCCTAGATCCCATAATGTTGTGATATATATTGGTTTAAAGACTGAGATCATTATATCCGTTGCACTGAGGCCATTCTAATGACAACAAGTATGAGTATGAACATCGACTGAATTAACATCAGACAATGTTCTTACATTTTGAGTTTCTGTTTGACTATTTGGGACCTGGAAAAGGGGCAGGGGAGCAGGAAGGGAAGGGGGAGAGGGCAGGATGGCTTTACGATCAGTGAGCCCTTGAGGGTCTGCCTGTGGCTTCTTTCTGGCACAGTGGGGGTTGAGGTGGGGTTGCTGATAGCAAACTCATCGGAGCTGAGCTGATGGTTTTCCCGTTGGGTGAGGGGTAGCACAGGCCATAAGAAGTCCAGGGTCTTATGTGGCCACCTGCATTACAGCCTTTAGAAATGAATGCACAGTCTCCACAAATGTATTAATACAAGTGAGTGTGTGTGTGTGTGCGCGTGGGTGCGTGTGTGTGTGTGGGTTCATGTGTGTGCGTGTGTGTGTGCGCACAGCGATGGACTAGAATCCTATCCAGGATGTCCCCCTGAATTGTACCTGTGTTGCCTGGGATTGAGTCCTTCTTCCCTGTAACTGTTTCCATGATGAGCTGTTTGAAGACAGACAGATGTATCATATATAGCTTTTTTTATATCGCTATTTTACAATATGTTTACAGTACGGACATTTTTCAAAAAAGGTTGTGTACAGAGAAGACTGAAAACTTGTTTCATTAACAGAGTATTGTATCTGACCTTAAGCTAATGTGTCCAGTATAAGATCAAACATATCACAGGCATTTTACATAGAATCCCTGGATGTAATTCAATAAACATTCCACTTTTAAGAGGACCTTAAAGTGAAGGGGGCAGGGTGATATTCTGGCTGTTTCATGGTTGGGAGCAAGTCGCCCTGCAGCAGCAGTGAGAGATCAGAGCTGGGGCCGGAAACAGGATGGGATGCCATACAGAGTGGACTGCCGCAAATAGTCATGGCTGACTCATGGCTGACAGACCTGCGGCCTGTGCATTGCTCCATCATTTTACTCTCCCCCTTCTGCTTTCTCTGTCCTCCTTAAATCTTATATAGCTCTCTGTCTCTCTTTGCCTCCATCCATTTTGCTGTTTCCTACCATTCTGTCTCTTTTCTGATTGCTCTTTCTCGACTCTCTCTCTCTCTCACAGAAGCGAAGTAGACATCCATATCTCTTAGGAAAGCGTGACTCACTGTGCTGCAGCTGGAAGCACACAATACTGTGTCAGAATCCAAAAGCAAAATATATCTACTAATGACATGCAGTGTGTGTGTGTGTATATATATATATATGTATATATGTGTGTGCATGTATATATACAATATATATGTGTATGTGTGTGTGTGTATATATATATATCTATATGTGGGGCGGCATGGTGGTGCAGTGATTAACACTGTTGCCTCACACCTTGGGGTTCAGGGTTTGTGGCTCTCTGTTTGTCGAGTTTGCATGTCTTCCCTCTGTCGTCATGGGGTTTCCGCTGGGTACTCCAGTTTCCCCCCACAGTCCAAAAACATGCTGAGGTTATATGGAATTACCAATTTGCACATAGGTGTGCATGTCTTAGTGAATGGTGTGTGAGTGGACCCTGGAGTGGGTTGGTTCCCTGTCTTGCACCCATAGCTTCTGGGAAATGTATAATAGTAACACCTTATAGTAAAAGGCCTCAAAGCAATGAAGTGACCAAGAGAAGTGTTCAACACCTCAAAATGTTTTCAGATTTTAACCTCTTCAAAATAGCCCCCCACTGGTGGATGTTGCCACCTGGAATGTTTCTCCAACAGTCCTAAAGGAGTTTCCGCAAATTCTGGACACAAGTTAGCTACTGTCCAACTACCTTCGACCCAACTCATCCCGAGGCAGCTCTACAGGGTTCGGGTTGGAGGAATTGTGGGGGCCAAGTTATCTGTTATAGAACTTTATCTATTTCTTTGTTCACAAGATGAAACTTACTACAAAACCTCAAGATGTGCTTGGGGTCATTATCGTGTTGAGAAACAAGTGATTGTCAATAGGTGTGTCCAGACTATATACATATATCTCTGACAGCGGTGTGATGTACCAAGTCTTTAGAATCTCCTGAAATTAGAAGTCAAAGGTAATACGTTATATCAAGCTGGTCTGCAGTAAGACTTACACCAGTGTAAAGGATGGAACTGTTCGTTATTCCATTCATTCTCACAGTATGCTTTTCAAACACGCTAGTTCTCTTTGGGCAATATCATCACCAGGTCACCAACACAAACAGCATGAAACAGCCAAGTCAAACACAGAAGAACCAGCATGATAAAACCCAAGAAAATAAAACCATAAAATAAAAGTACTAAACACAATACATATACAAACTGAAAATTAAAATTTCTTAAGCCTGCTGGGATATATCTATATTTATATATATATATATATACAATGACTTGTCATATACAGCGTCTAAAACTGTAGGGAAAACACACCTGCTGACTAGATGTAGAAGCTCAAGACAACATGGCCTCAGTGACAATGTTTCCTTGTGAATCATTGTAACTCTGCACATAAATATATTTACCTCAAAAAAAAAACTTGAAAAAAATATTTGCTTAATACATTGCCCACAGATTAGACTGTAGTAAAACCAGGTATCATATTTTTACATGTCTTGCTCTAATGGATGAAAAAATGTTGCTTGTTTTTGTGCATAAGGCAGCTTTGGGCTTGACAATTTCCTGTATCCATTTCCAGCCAATGCTGTTGTACTTGACTGCCCTCCAGTGAAAATGTTTCAAATGAAACAACCTTTCCCATTCCTTGCGGATTCCAAATCTATATGGGGCCACTGGATATTCTGACAATTAAATATTTAGTTCACAATTACAGTAAATACAGAAACTACACATTTCTATTTTTCATTTATTTGCTTACAAATAATAAATAGGACTTCATCTGATTTAGCCTATTCCCTTTGTTCCCACAAATCCAGCAAGGTCAGCTCTGCCTCTATTTCCACCAAAGCCCAGAATTCATGATTTAGCTTAGGAGCCAAATAAATAAACCTTTTCTGAAAATATGAACATCCAAAAATTGAAGTGTCATACAGCCACCCCCAACCCCCACAAGCCCACTCTGGTGACTCAGCTGGTTAAAGCGAGAAATTGAAAGCTGAGTCGTATAACCCAGAATGAGAGTCATTCAGTGGAGGAATATAGTAACATTGTTTATTGCAGAATGAACTGTACCAGTTGACCAGGGAATCTTTTATACAGGTCTATAATATACTCTGCAGGTGTCAGTGGCAAGAAGCAGGTTTCATTAATCTGGCATGCTTTACAATCTATAGTTTAGAAGTGAAAATCTACCTTTGTATGGAGAAATATTCAGAGAGGCCTGAGTAGACAGCTTAGGCTACTGCAGAACTGGAGACCATGTTAAAGGGCCAAAAAGTACAATACTGTACAATATATCGTAGTAATATAATACTTGAATGACAATTGCATGGATTGTTCCTTTTTATAATGTTCAAGATATTGAAGACTTTTTTTCCCAGAAATGTACTGTTGACATGTACTGTAGCTTGTTCACAGTACATGACGTGAGTCATTTTACTGTATCTTCTTCACCATACCCTTTCTTCACCCTGTCCTTCTGCCTTGAGTGCAAATTATATTATATTGTGTTTTGCCTAATAGGTTGATCACATTAAGGTTCTACACCTTGGTTTGTCTCTGCTGTTTATTCCCGTTGATATTGCAATAGTTAAGAATAATCAAATGTAAATAGCCAGCCATGACTTTTTAGCATGTAGTTCTCATTCAGTGTTTGTCCAATGCTGGACAAAGCTATCATTACTACAGCAGAAACGAATGTGGTGTATGTTTTTTTAAAGAAAACAGAACATGGGGTGGTGGCATTCCTAAGCTTTTTTATTTTTATTTGTAACTTGAAATTATAGACCTACTTTCTAATGAAACAATATGGCTGTTTATTTTTAATTAAATAATTTGCGTTGTCCCCAGCAACAGCTTCTCATTTGCTTTATTAATCAGATACCTTTTTATTACAATTCAGGTCCCATAACTGCCATTTAGGATGCAAACCTTTTAAATATTTAGATAATAAAAGACAATCCCTAACTCCCTTTATGGTGAATGCATAATGGTATAATTTAACAGTGAAGGAAAATAGGGAGAAGCTGTAGAAAAACCTGCAATGGAAATGGTCCCCAATCCCTTGCAGCCTCCCAGCCCATGTTCTTTCCGGGGGGGGAGAGAGAGCAGGGGGAGAGCTATTTTGGTGCCTGCATAACATGGCAGTAAAGTCGGGAGAGATGATTTCTGCAGTGGTGTGCAGGTTTTTACTGAATGTTTCTACTTAAGGTGTAACCAAACAGGGATAATTGACACGAGTTGAAGAACCAGGAAAATTAGTAAGGAGAACCACCACGACTTAACAGTTGTCACCTTTTAAAATCCTCTGCTGTGGTTTATTGGCTTTTTGTAAAGGATTTTCAGCGTGCTCATGTATCATTGAGAATTTTCTTCGTCAGCTAAGCCCAGAAGCTTCCTGCGGCAGATCCTGAAAGTCATGTTTTGAACTGGACTTGGAGTATGAGGGAAAAAATCAAGTCATGACTGCCGTTGTGGCTTGGTGATCAGTGCTGATGCTCCACGCCTCCAGAACTGGGGTTTAAATCTCTCTCTCTCTCTCTGCGAGTTTGCGTGCTCTCCTTGTCTTCCTTGGATGTCCTCAAGATACTCAAGCGCAAAACAAAACAAGTTAGGAGAATCTATACAAAAAATCTCCAGATGACAATTATTTTTGTATTTAATAATATCTACTTTCACTTTGATAATCACAATCAGAAAAAAAACACTGATAGATAGATAGATAGATAGATAGATAGATAGATTTGAAAAGTTGTACTGACATCTAGTGGTGGTGACTAGTGAAATATTTTTGATTATTCTAATAAATTTTCATGTTGAATTTCACTACAGTATCACTAGGAGGAGAAAAAACATCCCTGGCAATGCCAGATTTTTTGTGATAAATCTTGCATGCATAAAATATATTAATCGAGAATAGACATTTCAAGTTAATGTGTTCTGTTCTTATTTTACCCAAAGATAATTGTGCCTAGATAGTCCCAACCACTAATTTAACAATGATAAAGCTGACACGATGTAATCAAAACATAAATGAGCGCTCACGTACAGGTCAGCAGTGCAGTGAAAACAGCAGCCAGTGTTTTCTTTCTCAGAGCCATCACCTGTGAGTCTGCGGCGTGTTTAGTGCAGTGATTACCGAGTAATCATGTGTGACACAGAGCATTACTGAAGGCCAGAGAGGTGGCATACAGCAGACACTGCGTGCACTATGTGTCAGGGAGAGAGCCAGAGGCACTGGACCGAGACCTCCAGCATTCCACAGTGCTAGGGACAACAGCGCTATCTCCCCTCCCCCACCGCGGCACTCATTCCTTTCACCCTGAGCTGCAGACCAGTCCTGCTGTTCCCCGGCTAACATGCACCAGGCTGACCGGCTTCTATCACACCCACCAGGCAGCACTGCATGGTCACACATCTTTTATGCATAAGTCCTGCTGTTTAATGGCCTAAATGAAATGCAGGGATTCCTATGCTGTTGGAAAAAAACTCAACCTTTATAAGCTTTGGACTTTTTTTTTAACGGTTGTTGTTCTGAAATAACATTACAAGCCAGACACATTAAAATAGGTTGCTATTTTAAGATGAGAGGGACATATAGCCAACATTAATTTTAAATATTCTAATATTTAGGTATGTTTTGCTGAACGATCACTGTATTTTCCTACCAGTAATGAACAATAATACCCTGTTTTATGTCTCGTACACTGATAGCATGATGTAAATTATGAATCATAAAATGAATCATACTATAGTCTCTTTGCAAAATACTTATTTATTTATTTGCTTTGTTTGTTTACCTTAGTGGCTATTAAGTTGCCTGAACATAAACAATAAGCATTCATTACACTCATGAACCAATAGATGGGGCTCATGACTCAACTTTTAGCGACTGTGAACCCCCGAAGCCCTGTCTCTGATACCACCAAAACACAATTGTTCCTTCCAATTATTTGTCCCCTCCCTGTGTACAGTTTTGTCTTACATTCTTCAAATCCAAAACAAGAGAGCATCTCAAGTGGATCTGCCTAAGCAGACTTCCTGGAAGTCACCGTTCCTCCATCCATTTTTCACCAGTGCCCAGGAAATGGGAAGCCAGTAATCCCACGGTACATGTGTGGGACGTAGGCCGAGGCGGGCACATTAATAATAGAAAAAAGAGAAATGCCAGAGCAGATGCGGTGCTCTGATATAGGGCGGTCTTTCCTTCGGTTCGAGGTTTTCAGCCTACAAGGAGCCATTGTTGTAGCAGAACAAAGAAGGACGTGGCTGCCTGACTGCAGCCTGCCTCCCGCTGTGAGGGGAGATCTCCTGGGCCTCTCTGCATGAGGCAAACAGCATTCTGGAGCCCTGAAGAGAGGCAGCCAGACCAGAATAATCAAACCAGAACATACAACAGCCAGTGATTTTTAGAAAAAGAAACATATTTATAAGAACTGCTCACTCAGTTCTGAACGCTGGGAACCTGCAATCTGGGACGATTGCACCAAAAACATTTAGCTCTTACGAAATTGATAATCTTTTTCTTTGTGAGAATTTATTTTTATCAAAGTAGGAAAAATGACAGATATATCTCCATCTTAACCAAACAGAATTAGCCATTCATCTGTAAACTGCATCTCTAGGCTCACGGAACCACAGAATTTTAATCTTTAAAAATATATTGCATGATTTTGTCTAGCCAATTCTAGCAAATTTAAAATAATGAAAGCTGTTCCTTCGGTTTAACAACACATTTTAATCTTGTGTTCAGTTTTGTATTTTCATCTTGGCATATATTCTGAGTTCTTGTACCCTTTATCAATGTGCTATATTTGTAAATAACTTAGGAAACATTTAAATTCCAAAAGGAAATGATATATTTTAAATTCCAATACCAGGTACCAAATTTAATAAATGAAGATGCTACAAACCATGTAATATCAGTTACTACAAAATACCTACAACTAACCTGGGAGAGCAGTCAGATAATTATGTACGATTAGAATCCATAATTTGCTGTATTGTACCGATTACTAATTACATAGTCCCTAAATAGTTGTACTGCTATTTTGTATAGGAGCCAATTGAATTAGACAGAGATCATAACAAAAGACACCGGGCATCCACCATAACCTGGAGTTCCCACCCCCTGAGTCCCTTGTGTTACTAGCCAATGGGAAAATGAACGAGTGAATGACTACTGCCTGATATGGTGAATGTAGACACAGCAGCCCACCAGCTCACTGGATGCAGCATTGAAGTGTGTGTGCATCAAAGGGCATAAATGACTGAGACTCAGAGTCAGTAGGTCAGAACATGTCCTATATAATCTAAATGCCGTAACTGTGTGATTGGGAATTTATGATCCTTTATAAAGCAGCACAATTTCAACAGGAAAGCAAAGCTAGTAAATAGAATGAGGTGTCCAGTTTGGATAAACTACTCCAGTGATATAGGGAGAGTACTTAAACTCTGAACAAGAACATATATTTCTATACATGTTTCAGATTACAGTGTTTCAGGCCCTCAGCTCAGAATTTAATGCAATTGATTTAAATAAATTTCATGTCTCAGGTTTCAAATTTCTGGTTTTCTTGTCACATGTATTTCGAGAATTGCCACAGTTACAGTGAGTGACGTGCATGCAGAGACAAAACAAACAGCAGTGCTGTACATCTCGTGCTATACAACTGGTACAGAATATGACATGGTAGATGACAGTATACAGGTAATACACCCCAATTTGAGTTCAAAATCTGTACAAGTTGTATGGGTATAAAAGGAATTTGCCCATTCAACAATACAAATGTTCATCTTCAAAAATGGGTATTAGGTTATGTTTTGGATGCTGGCATTCCAATCACATACAGAATTTTTGAATGTAACATTTCCTTTCTAATTGCTGATCAACCCATTTGTTTGGCCCAGGGTTCACTAACCATTACTTTAACTGCAGTGTATGGGAAAGCCGTCTGCCTCTGCTATGGCAACAGGAAGTCCACAGGAAGAGAAGTCATTACCAGTCCCTTGCTACAGCCAGCAGATGTGGTCTGTCAGCCACTTCAAACCACATCTGAAGGATGTAAGCTTTGTACTGCCCGGCCTAACAACGCTGCCGTAATTATACTCTCCCCACCCCCAGGATCTCTGTTTCCCCTTTCCGTAGCCATTGGTGAGCTTTGCACCTCCTGCTGACAAGGTTGCCGTAGTGGGGTAGGTCTAAAACATTATGTCTCTTTACTGTTAAAATGTACCTTTGAATACTGAGGCAATGTCATCTCGACATTCTCCTTCTCTTTGTAAAGTATGCATGACAACATGTATGACATGAAAAGGCTGCGTGGCTCTCAGTATCTACCTCATATTCATATTATTTATTGACAGTCACTTTCAAGCCGGTGTAAGATCAGAACCGTTTTATGGCAGACAGGATGACATCTGGTTTAGGGAGCTGACATCGGGTGCTAACTTGATTTTTACAGTTGGTCTGCAGTTTTCTTTCAACAGTATTTTCTGGCTGCGATTCTGCCTGTCATGCATTATTCTTCCCCAGGCAAGAAATATATAGACAGTAATAGAAAGAGCTATACAGTGTTACTAATGCTTATCCAGGTTCACTGGGTTCCTGACAGCAGTGTAAGAGGCCAAAATGTGGCATATAGCCTTTTCAAGTATAAAACGGTTGAACGCTCCTGAGGCTTCTTGCATTATGTGATGTGATATTTATCATGTGTGTATCACAGACTAGGCCTGGGCAATTATTTTTTGCAGAGGAGCAAATTGCTGGTTAACCATACCAGTAGGGGGCATTTTTAATGATTATTTTCAGATCCCATGAAAGCTACATACAGTAACAGACTTTTTAGATTTTATTTTCCCTGCTGAAATCAATAGAAGTAGTGCATTTTTCATTTTTACTTGTTGATGTAAAGTTCAACGAGGAATTGCAATGTTTTATAATTTGATCTTTCATTTAGTAATTCTGTAAAACTTTTTAAAAAAAACAAAAACAAACAAACCCCCTTAATTTAACCATTAGTTTATCAAAGTACTTTTGGTTACGTGTGTGTATACACAAAATCTAAAATGCTGAGCTTCATGACAAATGCCACAGAAATGCTAAGACTATAGATTCCGATAACTCATCCAATTAATGTCTTGGCATTTCCTTAGCATTGCTAGGAATTTGTGGGACGTATTATTTGCAAAAAAAGGGCACAGAGACTCACATAGATTCATTGCCTTGTTATAACAGGTTTTGAGAGACTAGCACTGTTGCCACAAACCCCCAGGACTGGGGGTTTGAACCCCAGCTGTCTGTGTGTGTGTGTGGAGTTTCCATGATCTCCTTATTTTGAATGTGTTTCCTCCTAAAGTCCAAATATATAGACTAAGACAAATTGATCTCTCTAAAATGTCAAGTAATATGACCGTGAGTATGTACCGTTCAGTGGAGCAGCACCCTATCCGGGTTACCCCGGTCTTGTGCAGTATTCTGCCTGGGATACGCTCCAGGCAGTTAGAAGATGGATGGTACTGGGAGAAGAGAAAATTGGTTTAAGGTCAGTTTTAACTATTGCTGGACCTATTACTGAAGTAATACGCCTGCGGTAGATCAAAAACATCTTCCTTTCCATGATCAATGTTTGTACAATTCATTAAGGCATTTGTAAAAGCTATGTATTGTAATGGGATAAAGAGAATGAACTATATTAGTTAAATATTTCCCTTTAAATGAGTGATAAATTGAGAACACAATGAAGAATGTTTGATGGCTCTGTGAAGGGTTAGTGGACCTAATGTTCCTTAAAAGGAGATGGGAGGACATTAAAAAAACATAGATATCATTGGTTTTCCTTGGCAAAAGCAAATCCTTACTTCCGTGACATTTACAGTTGTGACCCCTTTGTTCTTCTTTGAAAGATTGGCCTAGTTTTATTTCCCTCTCATTAACTGTGAACTTTAACATTCTTCTCCAAGTTATTTCTCCCACTTTTTATCGTACAAGGCACAACTGATTGCCAAATAGCCATGTCTTTCAGGAGGAGACCTTGGGTGTCTGCTTTGCAACACTTTTGTTTGTTAGACTTTATTTCTTCCATAAATGGCTACCTTTAAAAATGTGGCAGTTGATATAGATGACAACAATGTTTATATAGGGCTGAGAAGTCATTAAAAAAATTAAGTAAACTGATGGAATATGCAGGTATGTCTGAAAAAATGAAAAACAATACAAATGTATTTTATAATCACACATCTGTTATCAGACAGTTGCTAATTAAAGATGCTTTGTGAACAGTAGTCTCTCAGCAACTTCAAACCAGATCATTTCTTGGCAGCTGGACAGAAAGGAAAATCAAACCTGCTGAGCAGAAATATGTTGAACATAGAAAGTCAAATCTGTGAGTGTTATCCAGGGAGACGCTGACTGTGTGTTTACAGGGCTGTATCGTAATGTCTTCCCTAAAGTATCTGATTTGGCCGGAGAACTAATAAATTCAATGTCAACACAAATGTCAATTTTTCATTGTTTGGGGTGGTAAGAACCTCACCGCTTTTTATGTTGGGGAGAGGAGTCAGCCCACAAACAAGACTTTAAGACAGGGGTGGCCAATCTTATCCACAAAGGGCCGGTGTGTGTGCGGGTTTTGCTGCAGCTCTCTAATTATATTACTAATTAGAGGACTGATTGACTGAAGAGTCCTCACACCTGGGTTTGAACAGCTGACCTACAGGTTATCCCAAAAACCTGCATACACTTTGTGGTTAAGATTGGCCACCGCTACTATAAGGATTGTGTCCCTTACATTGTTAGACCATGTTTCAGGCACCATTCTGAGTGACATTTGATGTCTCAGCCAATAGAAAATACAATATAGCTTTTGGAGTATTTGCATTAAAGTGTACTCACTGGTAACAGATACTCTTATATGGCTGTTATTTTTTATCCAGACCAGATGGACTGGGAGGCAGCACCTTATAGTGACCCAGGGGAAAAGCAAGGGCGGCAACATGTGGTTCAGCAGAGAACAAATGAAAAACTGCATCACAGGTGAGCTTCACCCTATGACTATGATCGCCTATTTATTAAACACGCCAGATTAGTTTTGGATGCAATCAAATAAATAAATCAGCTGAGTTTAAGCCTGATCGCAGCACCAAGCTACACACGAGAGTATATTGTATGGAATATTCATAAAGAGATTTAAATGATTATATCATAATCTTTGCTATAATGCATAACTACAGGTCATGTTGTTTGCCCCCAGGTCCAGGAGGGAGCCGTCAATGAAATGTTTCCTCACTGCAGATGGGAAAGATGACTTCTGCAAGTTAAATCATAGTGACCTTCATGGCACCTCTACTGTGTGAGAGAGATGTGAAACAGACAATTCCATTTAATTTCCACCAGGTGTGATATTTATGGAATGAGGAGTCCACATTCATCTACATTTTAAGCATTATCTCTGTGATGAAATATTGGGACTATGGAAGCATTTGCACAAATCATTCATCAACATGGCCAATGTAAAATAAATCTAGATTAAAGTAAAGTATATGCACTGCGTGGATGGAAACAATATCTAAAAATATAACCATACTGTACATTTGGGCAAAGAGAAAGTATTTAAGTGTACAAATGTACCAGATGTGCAAACATGCATAATTAAGGCTTTAGCTAAAGATGGGAAAGACTCACCTGCTGATTAATCATATGCTGCCTGAACTGTGTAGCCAGATTTGTAAATGTGTTCACTTGCTGGTGGGTCAGAATGCAACCCTGGAAACATGTGAGGAAAAAAGGCTAAATTAAAAGCACTGATTTTAAAGCGGCCTGTTGTGTTACCTTCACATAGGAAATACTTGACTGACAGAAGGTGCTCTCTGTGCCTAACTAGTAACATGACTATTTCCAGATGGTCTGCAGGCCTGATGTATCTAGCGCCAGAGAACCACAGGCAAAAAACTTACAGCTTGTTAAAAATAATTTGCACAATGAGATAATTAATTTGTTTAGAATGTGCCAATATGGATGTAGAGGCTGTGATTTTATGATTAAAAGTAACTATATATGGAACACAGCTTTTTCATTAAGTTTGCCATTAAGCTCACAAATAAATACTATTCTACTGATTTTTCCTTTTATTTCGACCCTAATTTTCTGCTTATTGTTTTGCACACTCTCCAAAGCCCCTGAAGGGTAATGGGAAACATGCATTTTTAATGAGATTTTTAATGAGACCTAGGGAAACAATGCACAATTACAAGGTCATCCTTAGTAGGTCAACAATGTATAAAGTAGGTCACCTTTAAACAAAGGGAAACATAAAGAATAAAAAGGAGGATTGTATTCTCAATGTTATTGGCATAAAAGCATTATCGATAACTGTACTGCTTTAAAAAAAAAAGTACAAGATAAGTGCAATGTTCATGTCTTGTCCAAAATTCACAAATCCCACAAAATGCAAATAAATTGGTAAACAAATTGAAGTTTACGTTTGCTACAAATGCATTGTTTATTGTTTTACAATGGTCATTTTATCAGGTTAGAAATCTGAAGATGTAAGCCCAGATTTCCCAGTCTGGAATGAGTAACTACATGAGAAAAAAATCTTTTGGAGTGATATGTCTTGGTTAGCTACAAAACATTGGGTTTGCATGTTTGTTGAGCTTTTGACCCATTTCTGCTTTGGCGTCATGCATAGCTATTAGTTTGCATTTTTATTGGTCTTTTGCATTAGTAGGGGAATCACTGATAGCCCCCTAAAGCCTCTTATGTAATTATAATATGTGGTAGAACATTTGGTGCTTTAAAACTGCACATGATTAATTACCAAGAGAATACAGTGGAAGACTGTAATTAGTGAATTGAATTCTCAATAGAAAAGTACAATCACAGAAAGGCCTGTATGGGTTTATCTGTGCAGGTGAGTGCGTTTTTTAATTCTTTGAGTTATGCCCTTCAGTGACAACATGTGTGGTTGCCTACAGTATATGGAAACATTTGGCTAGTCTATGTTTCCTTATTGTGCTACACAAAAAATATATTGCGGTTATAATATTATTTGAATCGTTTAATGCAGAAGCACACATCACACCTGCGCCCACAAAATCATTAAGAGTATCTTAATGTAGTTCTTTCAACATGTTTTTGATTGAGCCACTGAGCGGGGCAGCGAAATTGTATTTTGCTTTGAAGAGAATTAGTTGTCAATTTCCATTCAGTCTACATTCATTAACATATAAACCAGAATCATGGTTCCAGTCGTTAATAAATATGAACTAAAATATAAACAAATAAAAATACAAAAATGCAATAATTATGTATCATAATGAGAGTCATTCAGCCTTCTATAGCGTTTTTTTTTTTTTTTACAATTAGTTGTCCTCACCGAGTAAATACTGTGATTATACTTTCACTGTCATGTTTATTGTACAAGTTGATCGCCAAGACTGACACATCCAGTTTGGACGGAGGGGTTCTGGTCGCGTTCTCAAAAAGTAAACAGTCCGTGGAGGGTAACAGGATAATCCCAGTGCTGTGTGAAGCACACCTTGCCATCTGGAGAGGCAGTGAAATGGAACGCCCCCTGCATTTCCACATTCCTATCTCTGCAGGAAACATTCGCTGCTTTTTTTTTGTTTTGTTTTCAAGCAATGACAGGGAACAAACAGTTGTATCCCATATAAAGACTCGAGTTTAAAATGACTGCAGTGGTCTGAAAACAGAAATGGCAAAACAAATATTCATCCATTCATTCTTCCATCTTCTATACCCACTTGTCCTGTGCAGGGTGACAAAGAGCTCCAGAATCCATCCAAGAAGCAAGGTGGACAAGGCTGGGAATAACCCCGGACAGGCCACTAACCCATCACAAACAAATAAATATATTTTCATCGTCTATCTATAATTTTTTTATTGTCCACTTAACTTGCAAAACATACTCAGTAAATACGTATTCATTGTAAAAATAAACACTTTAACTGAATCTTATATTTTCCGCATCGCATTAGATAAGGCATACATGTCCATAGTATTATAAACCTACAACCTAATTCAATTGTACTGCAAACCCATGATATGGGTGGAACTAATTGCTGTCATGCATAGCTGTTGAATTTTATTTTTATTGGTTTTGCATCAGTAAGGCGATCACTGACAGCCATCCAGGAACAGAATCTGGACCTCAACCCAAGAAACACTGGGACAGTGTTGAGCATGCTGAGAGGGCAATCGCACTGCAACACAGAGACACTAATCAGCCTAGCAGAATGATTCTCGCCTGCAGGAAGAATGAGGGGCACCTAGAGGAGACTCATGGAAACACAAAGAGAACATGCAAAGTCCACACAGAGAAAGGGTGGGGTTTCAGCCCTCACCCCTGGCAGTGGGAGGTCATAATCATGCTGCATAATACAAACACGTTTTCTCCTTTCCTTTATGCCCCGAAAGAAAACCAAACACTTGTCAAACAAGTCATTTGAGAAGCCATAATGTCTGTTATAATATTCTTCATATATATGACTGTATATTAACAGCGGCATTTGCCAGGAATCTGGTAAGATGGATGGATGGATGGACTGATGATTTAACAGCTTTCGCCTACTAGTGGCCGAAATACTTCTCAGCATGTTAAAAGTACATTATGTGTGCACATCGAAGAATTGTTCCATAAGATAATGCAAGGTGCAATTTACTTAAGAAAGCACAATGGTAAAACTTCCTACAAAGGATAAGGTTCAAAGTAGAGCAATAACTTTTTATGATACTGGCTATAAAATTTTAAAAAGTAACAAAATACTTTGCCACCTGCAAACAAATAGACTATTTCTTGAAAAGGTCTTGTTTGAAATCATAATACTGGGATTTAATAGTGATGATCACATTTATCTAACTTTTTTGTTAATCTACTTCCAGCATCGAATTAGATAAGTATACACATAACATTCTTATTGGAATAAAGACATTAAATAATCTATGCACACACACACACACACACGCACACACACACAGTAATGTGCAAAACTCTTAGGCAGTCCAAAGAAATGTTTAAAGCTGTCTAAAACAAGTCTACTTTGCCATAGAACAAAAAACAATTTAACATTAGAACATGTGCTAATTAAGAGTAACACAATAAAAACTAGTAATAATTTCTTCTGTTTGCTAAAAAATGTCTAATATCTAGTTGGATGGCTAGATGAACACCGCTTCAGTTACCAAACTTCTTCTTAGGCGCACCTTAGCCGTTACATGATTATGTTAAATTTCACCAACAGCTCAAAAAAGTCACAGGCAGATTGACTGGCTGTATGAGGTGAGTTAGTGGCCAAGTCAAAAACTACGGTGGCTGCAAATACTGGGGTGATTTGAGCAGAGGTTCTGAAATGGCTAAGCTGACACACTTTGACAGGCATAATATCATAGTTTTACACCAACACAAGGATAATCTAAGCATCATTTTCTTTGCCAGCCTAAGACTTCTGCACAGTATTATGTATATACAGACACACACACATACATCTGTCTTATTTAACACTTTTTTTGCATACATTCTGATAATTAAACCAAGAATCACGAACTTGCTTGCAGATATCTAAATTCATGCTGGAGTAACTGTGTCAGTTATGAACTAATTATTACTACATCAGAGACAGCAAATGTAGTTTTCTCTGAGACTGCAGACAGGACAGGATTCCATGTATCAATTGACAGATTTGGCAAAAAGGAAAAACTGCACATTAAAAAAAAAACACAATACAGAAAAAAGCACATTTTCCTTCAGATTTGAATGCTTTTAAATAATTTATTTCTGTATTGCAATGCACTCCTCAAAAGAATTTGATTTTTGGTGCGAAAAAAAATCTAACAATTGCAAAGTTTTTGTCAGTGATACATAACTGATGAAAAACACAGTACTTCATGCTGCAAACGTTGTGCCTCATGTTTCATACCCGATATTGCATTTAATTCAGTCGTAACTTTATAACAGGAGTGCTTGTCATGGACATACCTGCAATATAATGCACACTAACAAAGAATGTGTTCTTAGAGCTGCACAATTAGCAATACAGGACAAAGGAAAAGAGCCAAAAAAAATCCACTTACAGCACCTTTTCAGACAAAATTGCAATGAATTCATTTATATTATGTATTTAATTGCAATAATGCAAAAACTGGCATATGTTTGATATATGTTTTAAAATATTATACAGTCTAAAAGATGAGGATGCCATTGTCATATTTAATTGGTATGACAATAACATGAGCCCCACATGTGTGTAAACTATATAGATCAGTATGCGCTGATCAAAATAAAACACTGGAAATTTTATCCAGACCCATAACTACTTATCACAGTTATCATTTGACTTTTGAGAGTGTACTCTAACAAAAACCGTGATGCCACGGTGCAGCACTTTATCCTGTAGGTCAAAACTGTACCTTTGGCCTCATGTTCTGTTGGAAGAATTAAATATTAAATAGAAGACAAATGTCTGAAAAAGGGACAGACCACTAAGGTCTTTGCAAAACCATGTAAGGACAACTCAAGCCTAAAGAACTCCATACTTAACTTCTGCATTCACCAATTTCACTCAAAGGCTGCAGAGGACAAAGTCTATCCATCATGACATGAGAGGTTCATTGTCCTGTGTGTGTTAATAAAAAGTTAAAGATAAATTAACGCACATTATACTCAAATGTAATCATATACAGTATGATTCATCATGCACAGATTAAATTGTGTCTTAACACCAAAAAAGGCCTGTTGGTAACAATGACATCTCTCAAATAGACTCTTAGAGTAAACCAGGAGTGAGTATCTAGGTTAGCAAATCCTAGATGGTAAACATCACAAGGACATTTACAGCAGATGTTAGAATGAGAAAACATGCTAGAGAATGTCTTTTTAAGGGTTAGACACTAAATTAAGAGATTAATAGACCAATGCATTGGTAAATGAAATACACTTAAACAAAAAGTTCTTTTAATTGTCATCTTTAAAGGGTTACCAATGTCAGGCATGGTTAATTCACATTGAGTAAAGAAAACTGTGACAAGGGCTGCAGTTTCTAACTCAGTACATCACGATGTATAGCATTATTCTATTTTACTTCATGCTAAAAAGAGTACTGAATTTTTCTCAAAAAAACCTTTTTATAATGAGTACTAGTAAAACGCATTATGTTAATTAATGGAGGCTCAGATATAAAACGTTCTACACTGAGGAGCTATCAAACACCAGGAACAAAATTTAGCTAGAACAAATTAAAATGAATGAATAACTTCACAAATATCTAAAAAGCAATGAAAAACATAAAGCGACTCTAATCTACCAATTAGCTAATCGATATGCTGAACAGGTTAAGGCACAAGGACCAATGCATTTTTTAGCTGAATGTGATCTGCACCCAGCAGGATGGGCAAAAATCTGCCTTCCCCCCAAATCAGACGGTGACCGCAGGTCCTGACCTTTCAGATAGTGATTCTTATGAATACTTTTCTCCACCTCTCCCCACTCCAAATGGTAAACACAACGTGAGATTAAAAAATAAGTTGATAGCTGGAACATTTTTACAGGCTTCGATGAATACAAAACAAAAAAACTGTTAAAAAACCCTATTTGAAAATCTATTTACTTGAAAAATACATACAGAAAATATATATAACTGCAGCATGAGAATCTGTGTACGATTTAACAGGTGAGAACCTTTTGCACTTGAGAATTAATTTGTGGGGCAATCCCTCAAGGCTGGCATGCAGGAGCCGTGATAATGAGGCTCTCTTATACAGTGCACACAATCAAGGTGTTTGCTTAGGGCATTCAACACTTCCCATCATCTCCATTTCACATAATTCAATTTACTCTCAGCGTGCTTACACTTTGACTCTGGTTTCCCATCTATAGATGGCAGCAGTGCATTGGTTCAAGTATCTTTTGAAATGACTACAGCGTGTCCATCAGCTGAGGATTTCGTTGTCAGTCTTGTAATAACTCCAGAACATGAGAAACACTCATCTGTGCCAGCTGCTTTCGTTTTAAGCTGTGAGCACCAAAATGTGCATAGATAAAGTCAGCTCTGAAGTTTTAAATGCTTCATGTTACAGAATAGAAATTATAAAATTACTCAACATAAGAAGAACTGCCCGGCAAAGCATTTATTCTACAAAATCAGAATGGACAATAGCCTTTGACCAATGTAGGTGCTGAAAATTTTTCATCAGTAACTTATTTATAAATGCACTTTCATTTGTTCATCATATAAAAAGTACCAACAAACAGTTTGATGCGACAAAAAGGCATTCAGCTGAAATCTATTGAATAGATACAAAGTAGTTACCATTGTTTTACTGTAGTCACGTGCAACATATCACTACCACTAATACTACAACTAGATTACTACACCTACTAATGCAAGAAATTAATTACGATAATGTACCTGTATTGTGAACCTTTGGATTCAAAACCTAAGGTAGATATGATTTTAAGACTGCTGGCGCAAAAAAAAAAAAACAGCAATGAAACAAAATAAAATAGACTTATTTATGGAACTCAGAGAAGCATCCGCCCCTGCACAGGTGCACATTGCAGATCTTGCAACCGAAGACGCTCTCGTGCCGCAGTCCCTTATTGGTGCAGTTCCGGCACCTGCGGGAGCGCTCGGACATGCGCTCCAGCCGATGGCCATACTCTATGGGCGAATCCGAGTGGCGCTTGCGGGCGGCCCGCTCCATGCCCCGTGCCCCCTGGTAGTCCCCGATCAGCTGCTGGGCCAGGCGGATGCGGAAGTGACGCTGCGTGAACTGCTTCCCGCTGAAGCCGGCGGGCGGGATGCCGCCCCTGCCCTCCCGCATGATGATGTAGGCGTTGACGATGCACAGGTTGATGTAGAACCACAGGAAGTAGCGCCACCACTTTTTGCACGGTCGCCCTACTTGGTAGCACTCCCGAAGCTGGTCACAGAGGTCCACACCGCGCATGTTCTCCTGGTACAGAAGGAGCGGCAGCGGCCGCGGTATGCCGAACACAGTGCCGTCGCACTGCTTGCTCTGGCAGATACCGACGATGCCCGGTGCCGAGTTGGACGACAGGCAGCTGATGACCTTGGTGTCGCGCATGACGGTGGCCACGATGTTGCCATGCTGGCACTGGTAGAACTGGCCCTGCGCCAGCTTGCCCACGTTCCGCAGCTTGAGCATGTCGGGGAACCCGCAACGGTTCTGCTGCGTGGTCCCGCAAGCGTACAGCCCGTCCTGCAGCAGCCTCTGCATCAGGGGCACTGAGGTGAAGAAGCTGTCCATGAAAATGTGGTGATACTTCCCCTCCAGCCCCTGTACCAGTGAGGTGACCACCCTGTAACCGAGCGTCCCTGTGTCCTCTCCTGACTTACCCACATAGATGTTGGCACGGTGGCAGTATCCAGATTTGGAGTCACACAACATCCACACCTTCAGCCCCTTTTTTATAGGTTTGGAAGGCATGTACTGTGTGGTGGAGAAACGGCCCTTCACCGCGACTGCCCCCTCGTCCACCGTCAAGCACCTATTCGGAGCATATGCTTCCCACATAGTGTTCTGCACCACGTTCAACAGAGGCCTGATCTTGTACAACCCATCATAATCGGGCTGACCCCGGACTGGCTCCAGTTCACGGTCACACAAGTGGATGTTTTGGTTCAGCTTTTCAAACCGCCTGGCAGTCATTGTCTTTTTGAAGCCAGCATTTCCTATGAAAATATCAGTAGCCCAATACATTCCATAATCCGGAAGCTGGTTAATGCCCATGAGAATATTCAGTCCGATATAAGCTTGCATCTCCCTCAGGTTAGTAGGATGCCAGTGGGAATCGAGTTTCCCGCTTCTCCTTTGCCTATAGAGGGCGTAGTTGTTTGTTTGTTCTACCATGTATTCAAAAAGCGAGTCAGGGAAGAGCAACCGGAAATAGTCACGGGTGTCAGCTTCATCCCCCAATGTGTGCTGGGGGCCAGTGATAGCGGTAAACGGCTCGATTGAAATTACCTGATCAGGTTCGCCCCAGAAGTCAGGAGAGGTGCAGTCCTCGTCCAATTCATCAAAAGGACTGTTAAAATAGCTCTGCTCCTCCTCTTCCAAGTCAGAGAAATCAATGTCTGAGTCGTTTGACATGGATTCAGAAAAGCTGTTAGTGGTAGCATAATAAGAGTCCTCCGCGTCCTCCTCGTGTTTTATTCCATTGTCCGTGACTAAAATAATATTGCAGCTGCCTCCCGTGATGTAGCTGGCCGTGTCCGCAGTTTCTGCTGCCGCCGTGCTTTTGAATTCATCCTCTTCATCATCCTCTAATAGTTCTTCCTCATCGTCCGAGTCGGGCTTTCTGAAAGGAATCTCAAACCACTTCACGTCCGTACAAAGATTAAGTGGAGATTCCTTACTATCGGAAACCGAGTCCCTTTCTGTGTCAGCGCTTGTTTCTAAAATAGTAAAAAGCTCTCGCCTTTTTCTTGCCGCCATGTCAGGGTTTTGAACTGTTCTTGCATGAGTCTTATTTTAGGGGAAATATTTTCAAATAACTAAGTTAAATTTCCCAAAAAAATGATTACAATGTATCCCACGTGCAAATGGTCGGAAAACCCGGCAGTTTAAAGCTATGCGGTTTTTAAAGCTTGAATTGTTTCCGCTCTTGGCTTTTTTGTGTGCTTTGAAGCGCAGTGTGGCCAGAGACGTCAGAAGCTGCATGCATGTCCTGCTTTGTAAGGGCGTTTTGCGACTGCAGCTGGTGGGGTAGCTGCTTCGTAAGGCTGGCAGATGGCCGCTGCTGTTGTAATGTCTGTTGGCACAGGGCACCATGAATAGCCATCTATCCGTCTCCGATAGCATCGAGAACGTGTTAAAATCGATAAAGAACGCGATCGTGTGTTTTACGACCACTGTAAGTTGTGTTTATCCGCCCCCCCTCCTCGAGACGGTAAACACGACAAATACGAAGCTTATACTGCTAACGTTCATGGGAAGGCGATGGAAGCTCACCTTTGACATGAACGCAGACGTTTTTATGGTAACAAAGTGGCTTTATACACAGTTGCCGTACAGCTACAACTTGTAGTTTTAAAACACTCGCTTTCGTCCTGGTAGCCAGATAGAGAAAAATAAAGTATTGGTGATTTTTTTTTGTAACTAAAAAAGAACTAATATTTGGCTCGCTTGTTTGGAAAACGGACATAGTTGCTGTTTTGCGTTGTTTGTATCACAGTGGTTCATGGTGTACGACGTGTTTTTAACGGGGACCACCGTCAGATGTTCGAGCTCTGCTTTAAATACTAAATATTTTAGGAGGTTAACTGGTAAATAACGTAACCTTCCGTGGCAGTGTAGATGAATGCAATATATATATATACATCATATATATATATAATTATATATTTTATTTAATATATGTGTGTATATATATATATTAAATCAGTGCTATTTCAAAGTAATTAGTCCCTTGCATTTTTGTGTCACCCCGTTGACTAGCTGGTGGTCAGAGCAGCCATGACCAGTATGCTATTTTATAATCTGGTTTGCTGGTCTGTTGTAGATAGGACTTGTTTTTTGTTGTAAGGCAGGTTGTTCCCTTTCCCACCTGTTGATTCCCAGAACTACTGTCCCTTTTCTATTTCTAGCCTGCATTATTGCCAGTGTCTGGAAGGTTTATCATTCTTATGGTGGAGTAAAGAAGAAGAATGTGCGTTAGCTAATTGAAGAAGACAAACTCATTCATAACTTTTGTTACCATTAAACAGATTTCAGCGTTCAAACAAAACAGTGGTACAGCATGGCAGCTGGGAAGTTTTCCCAGTGCTGTGAATTGGTTTTTTTTTTCTTTCCCTCAAATGAATAATGCTTGAAGATGGAGTGATCCTGAGTGGATTCTTTTTTTAGGGAATTTCTGGGTTCTTCTCTCTTGTGCTGTTTATAGATTTTCCCAAATATAGCTGGGAAACAAGAATTTCTTTTGATGTCACAGTTATACATTCATACTATTCATATTCTATTCATAGCGGTCTCAGAAATTTTAGGATTAACATGAAAATCGTCAAAGCCTTTGTGTGTTTAGGAAACTTAGAACCTATCAGTTCATGATAACGCCGGCATATCAAAATATACCTAGAGACCGCTGCAATGTTTTCCTGGGATTGTTATGTTCTGAAATAGCAACAAGACCGCCACTTGTTCGTAGGCCCCAGCAGCAGCACACTCTAGTGGTCTTTGCAGGTTTCCTTGTTATTTGATGGCTGAACATTGACCAATGAGAGATGAGATGATATATGCATGGAAATGCGTGAATATGTTCTAACTGCTCTTGACAGTTTTGTTGACAAAGTTACCTTACCGATCCATTTAATCATTGATGTGCTCTGTCGTCTTTTTTGGTCCATGCTGCTCAAACTGCTGTGATGTTAGTAAAAATGTAGCTTCTGCCCACCTCTATAAACAGAAGAAACAGTTCCCTGCACAATATAGGATTACCCAATGTTTTTCTTCTATTATATAGTAAGTCACTGAATTTAATGCAATATTGTGTGAGAGATGTTCTCTTTTTGGGTAATTAGACTCTCCTGTAGACATTAAGTGGTGCTTCTTGTTTTTACATGTATTTAACAAGTAAATCCAAAAAAGAGAGCATGAGACTGGCAAGTCTAACTCAGGAGCTTGACTGAAGATGGGGTTTAAGACAGTCTATGGTATCCTGTATGCATTGGATTTTTATTCCAGATGTATTGGTTTTTTTTCAAGGCTATAATTCCACTATGAGTCATAATTACATGGGTCATAAAGCTGTCAGGAGAGTAACACATTTGTGTGAAATGATGGGTATATTAGTTATGGTCTTCAAGACACTGAGGATGCTTGTCTGTTTGTTTCTGTTGTTATTCAGGTAATGTCTGTTCAGCAGCACCCCAGAGTAGGACTTAACTGATTTTTCAATATAATGTTTTAGTTGCAAATTCTGTCATGTGGATGATTCTTGAGCTGATTTGCATATCTAAAAAGTTAACATGTAGAAGGAGCTGTACTTAATCAAATTGTCTATATAAAATTCGTTTTTGGTGCCCGAACTTCAACTCCTAACAGTGTAAAGTCGTAGATATGTTACGTTATTTCTTTCTATGTAATAGAATGTATTTTCCTAATATTAGGGGAAAAAATAAGTCATACTAAGTTATTTTCACTTTGTGATAGTTATGTTAGAAATAAATTGCAAAATAATTTTATAAATAATTGAACCTATAAATAATTGAAAAGTGATGAATCATTACCAAAGCTGTCCAATTATTGCTGTGACATCTCCTTGATATTCAAGGATTTTATTTCAGCAGTGAATGTCATAGAATATCTGAGAAGTCAGAGCAATTGCACATTCATTAAAAATACACCTGGGCAATATAAACTTTGATTCTATACACTAAATTGCATTTTAAACCATGAAATCTATTAATGGTCATAATGCAGAACACAAATTCTATCCTTGCAGGAATGTAAACAAATCACGTTTTAGTTTTCAATGACACTTCATGTATCTTTAATGAAATAGTTCGGGTGATTACAGCATTTAAGTTTCTTCTTTAGCTTCCCAACACGTCTAAAAAAATCAGTATTCCGTTTTTCACTGAGATTACACGATGGGTTTTAATACTAACATAAAAGTGACCCATAGGATGAGTGCATTTCCACATACAGATACGCACGCACATGCACACATTCTAGAACTTGCAACACCCTCTCTCAAAGATGCAAAATTATGCTCATATGCATATCATTAATAGATATTCCCCCCCCTGGATATTGTAACAGTTATATAGACTGATACTGGAAACTGGTTTAAATTGTTGATCTTTTCAGGACATCAGTGTTTTTTTGTAATCCTCATTTCAGGATGGATAGTCCATATGCACGTTATCATTCTAAGCACTTCAAATATCTCGCTTCCTTTTTTACGATTGTTGTTTCCAGAGAGCGTAGAAAATCTGCATGCTTTGTTTTTTACTGGGACCCACGTTATAATGTATTTTAATCTGACCCGATTCAGATTTTCCTGAACAGATAAAGCTGTTCTACTGTCACTATTGCCTGTGACTGTTTGACAAAGTAGCTATTCATTACTAAATGTATTATTTCATAAATTTTATTTTCCATTTTAGAGCATGCAGTGACTAACCTGATATAGGGATACATATAAAGGTGTATGTTGTGCCTGTCTGAGATGTGTTTGTAAATCCTTAATGATCTGAGTTATGACTGAAGACCACTTCATTGTAAAGCATTGTAAAGCTCACAGCATCAGCATCAAAAGCAACTATTTATATTTTAACCATAGGAAAAATATTGCAGGTTGAGGCAGGTATAGTATGAAAGAAGGGAGAGCAAAAGGTTGTAGTAATTAGGATCAGCCATCCATCCATTATCCAAACCGCTTATCCTATTGGGTCACGGGGGGTCCGGAGCCTATCCCGGAAGCAATGGGCACAAGGCAGGGAACAACCCTGGATGGGGGGCCAGCCCATCGC
>JABFDZ020000044.1:25136578-25153893 GCA_019775955.2 Pollimyrus isidori | reverse complement strand
TTCTTTTTGCACTGCCACGGCTTGTGAGCAGATTAAACATACCGGCTTGCCATTGACCTCACTGAAGAAATACTTCTTTTTCTCCTGAAACATCTGCCCTTCCAGATCAATTTTTCTTATTTTGGACATTTATTTAAATCGCGAGTGCTTGCCACACGTATGTTTGACAGCCCTGGCATAGATCAAGTGGAATACACATGGCACCTATAAATCAAAAATGAAACAGCTTCAAAAAATGTTTGTCCAAAATTTTTTTAATCCTTTTCTTTGTAACATTTTTTGAAACATTACAGATTTAGGTTTGTGTAGGATAAGCAATTGTGTTGGATAAGCAGTTGGAAGATGGATGAGGGACTGAATGGTTTGGGTTGCTCTGAATTGATTTGGAAATAAAATGGACAGCCTATTGGAAATAAAACATTTATTTGTAAAATGGTGTTGATGGTTTACTAAAAAGGACTTAGTGGTCTGAAACACTTGGGGAAAACAATGCTTCGGTTTTTAAAGGCGCAAGACAAGTGAGCACTCTGGTTGGGATGCTAGTCTATTGTAGAACACACACACACACACACACACACACACACACACACCCTAGCAAGCAATTGAGAATTTAGAGACACCAATTTACAAAACTTCCTGGCTTTGTACTATAGGTGGAAACTTATAAAACACAGGACGGATATGTGAACTGTCACGCCCACAGGGGCAGGGCAGCACAGCGGTGGCCAATCACCACTTAATCAGCAGATCAATCCGCACGGTATTTAAGATGATCGCAACTTTCCGGAAGTTGCAAAGTATTGTTGCCATTTCCTAATGTGCCTTGCTGAGCGATTTACCTGTCTCCTGTCTTCCCTGCTTGTCCTGCCTATCGTATCCCGCCCTGCTGTTTCGCCTGCCCTGCCTGCTCCTCGTCCCTCTTCGACCTGCCCGATCCCACCTGATCTGCCCTCCTGCTCCGTCCTGCCCTGCTGCCCTGACGATCCAGCTCCTCTTTCTCCGTCATCCCCTCGTCTCGTCTCTCGGTGTAGGACTGACTCTCCCGGCGACCGACCTCCGCCCGTCCGACGACTACTCTCTTGGATTCCCCTTCTAGTTCTGTTTGCTCCCGGCTTTGTTAATAAAGAAGTCTCCTGCATTACGGGGTTCGCCTGTTCCTTGGCTGCACAGCACGACAGAATACTTCGCCTTACCATGGACCCCGCGGAGACCCAGAGGCTACAACAGCAGGTGAAACAGCTGACTACTCTCGTCTCCCAACTCATGGAGCAACGAGCCGGTCAGTCGGATTTACCACCTTCTCCGCCGCGGGCGTGTGCCCTTGTTCCAGTTGCCATGCCAGAAAAATATGACGGCAATCCGGACCACTGTCAAGCGTTCCTGATGCAATGCGGCTTGTATATAGAGGAACATCCTGATCGCTTCACGGAAGAAACGGCTATGGTGCGATTTGTTATTTTGCTGCTTACCGGGCGTGCGAGGGACTGGGCTACCGCACTTTGGATGGATGACAGTCCCCTCCTGGAATCGGCGCGCGAATTCCAGCAGGCGTTTAAAGGCATATTTAATCACCCTGTCGTTGGACGCAGCCTGGGTGAGAGACTGTTTGATTTGAAACAGGGACCTCGCACAGTTGCTGAATTTTCGTTGGAGTTCCGGACTATCGCAGCTGGGCTTCGTTGGCCAGAGGAGGTCTTTCGGATTCTATACCGTCGTGCGTTAAACCGGGAGGTACAAGACGAACTTGCCTCACGTGGTTCCACCCTCACCTTTGAGGAGTACATTGGGCTGTCTGTGACGATTGACAACAGCATCAGAGAACGCCGACGCCGACACCCTCGCCTGACAGCCGTACCAACTCCACCAGCTGTCCCAGAGGACACTCCGGAACCTATGCAGTTTGGACGTACCCCACTCTCCATAGCCGAATGACGCCGCCGCACGAACCAAGGCCTCTGCCTGTATTGTGGAGAGGCAGGACATGTTCTGCGCACCTGCCCCATCCGGCCATCTCAACCTGATGCCCGTATGAAGGTCGGTATCACTACTTACGTGGGTAGTTCACTGGTGCAGGTTCCAATTGTTGTTACAGGTTCCGGAGAGAAACACCACACATGTGCATTGGGCTGCTGGTAATTTTATGGACCTCAAACTAGCACACCGACTTGAGATTCCACTCATGGTGTTTTCCAACCCGGTCTCGGTGCTGGGGGTGAGTGGGGAACCACTCCCAGGAGGGTAAGTGACACACCATACAGGTCCGATAACTCTGCAAGTAGGTGTGTTCCATGTCGAGACCCTCGATTTGCTGATCCTTCCCAAAGCAAATAATTCTCGGCCACCCCTGGCTACAGAAGCACAATCCTCACATCGACTGGAGGACAGGTGAGCTGACTGCCTGGTCGTCCCAGTGTTTACAACAATGCATAGCTTTGCCTTGTTATGCTTCTTCCGTCGAGAGCCCAGAACCCGAGGACCTCACCCACATCCCGACTCCATATTCCTCCTACAAAGACGTCTTCAGTAAGGCACTTTCCTTCAGGCTGCCACCCCACAGAGACTGTGACTGTGCCATAGACCTCCTCGTGGGGGCGCACCTTCCGAAAGGCCATCTATACCCCCTGTCGGTGAGAGAGGAGGAGGCCATGGAGACGTACGTACATGAGGCCCTCAAACAAGGTATCATCCGTCCCTCCACGTCACCCGTCACTGCAGGGTTTTTTTTCGTCAAGAAGAAGGATGGGGGCCTTTGTCCATGCATTGATTATAGAGCGCTTAATGCCATCACCGTGAAACGGCGAGAGCCCCTGCCTCTTATCCCATCAGCCTTGGAACAACTCCGGAGAGCACGGGTCTTCACTAAATTAGACCTCCGTAGTGCTTACAATCTTGTACGGATATGCAAGGGCAACGAATGGAAGACATCTTTCATCACCAGCACTGGACAATACGAACACCAGGTTATGCCGTACGGATTAGCTAATAGTCCTTCTGTCCTCCAGTCTTTCATGAACACTGTCTTTCAAGATATGATAAACCGTTTTGTGGTGGTATACATTGATGACATTTTGATTTATTCCTCCTCCATCTCCCAGCATATCACCCATGTGTGTCAGGTACTCCAGAGGTTGCGTGAGTACAACCTCTATGCTAAGGGAGAAAAATGCGAATTCCATCAAACCCAGGTACAGTTTCTAGGGTACGTTGTCCGGCCAGGAGAGGTGGCCATGGATGAGAAGAAAGTAATTGCGATCCAGCAATGGCCACGTCCTCGCACTACCAAAGAACTACAGAGATTTTTAGGTTTCGCTAATTTCTACCGACGACTTATTCGCAGTTTCAGCCAGGTCGCTGCACCCCTCACCTCGCTGACCCGAGGTTCAGGCTCTCGGCTAAGGTGGACGTCAGAGGCTGAGACCGCCTTCCAACATCTGAAACACGCCTTCTGCTCCGCCCCCGTGCTCCGACAACCCTGTCCAGAGAACCCCTTTGAGGTAGAGGTGGATGCCTCGGAAGCTGGGACAGGAGCTGTCTTAATCCAACGAGATCTGGTAACTGGCCGTCGTCACCCCTGCGCTTTCCTGTCTAAGAAGCTGACCTCAGCCGAGCGCAACTATGACGTAGGAGATAGAGAACTATTAAATTAGCATTGGAAGAATGGAGGCACTGGTTAGAGGGAGCGAATCACCCTTTTCAAGTGTTCACCGATCACAGGAACCTCGAGTACCTGCAGAAAGCTAAACGGTTAAACCCGCGCCAAGCACGTTGGGCTATGTTCTTTGCTCGGTTCGATTTTACAGTATGTTACCTCCCGGGAAAGAGAAACATAAAGGCAGATGCTCTCTCTCGTCAATTTGATCCACCAGAGGCTGACTCCCACGCTGATCCAGTATTACCACCTACCTGCTTCGCCGCACCCATCACCTGGTCATTGGAGGAGACTATCCGGACTGCCAATGAACGCTCAGTTCCTCCACCGGGATGTCCAACAGGGCGGCTGTACGTTCCCCGCGTTCACCGCCCTGCTGTTCTCAGATGGGTACACACGTTCCCCAGCTCTGGACACCCCGGTGTCTCAGCCACACAACGATTGGTGGCCCGGAGGTATTGGTGGCCGAGCTGGAGAACAGCACTTGAGAATTATGTTGCCTCCTGTCCTGAGTGCTCCCAATTGAAGTCGTCCCATCAACCTCCAGCCGGTCTACTCTAGCCCTTACCCGTGCCTTCGCGTCCTTGGTCCCACATGGCAATGGATTTCATCACCGATCTTCCCTGTTCCAAAGGTAACACCGTAGTTTTAACTGTCGTCGACCGTTTCTCCAAGATGAGTCGGCTCATCGCGCTCCCCAAGCTCCCTAATGCTGCAGAACTCGCCGAGATCCTCATTACCTGGGTCTTTCGGTACTATGGGTTCCCGGAGGACAAACTTGACATCCCCGCTGCCTAACTGGAACCCCCCATTGCTAGCTTGGCACCCCCCTTGCCTAATCAGCATCCCATATTGCTAACTTGGCACTCTTCATTGCTGGCCTGATAGCCCCCATTCCTTCCCTAATCGGTTACCCTATCGCTAACTTGGCACCCCCTTTGCCTAGTTACCACGCCCTTTGGTAAGTTGGCACCTCCTCCTTACCTAGTACTGCTCCCATGGCATGGAACACTTCCATTTTGAAAACCACAACACATTAAGAAAACACATTTAAAAATTAAATTTACCTATTGTTTTTTCTCAATGTTTTTATGTCTTCTTAATGTTTTTGCATTGTGTTAACGTTGGCGTGTCCTACGCTTTCAGGGCTACTGTACCGTAACCATTTTTTAAAATCTCTTCAAGACACATATCTTGTTCCATTTTTTAATATTTTCCACATACATTATTCACTGTAATCTGTAAACAGTGACACATTAGGTGACATAACTGTGAGATGGGATATTAACTGAAACATTTGTGTAACATTAGAACAGGAAGTTCTCTTGTGGTTAAAAGGATCATCTGGGACTGTAGTATTACATGCCACCTTTTTGAATATTGTCAATATACTAATGCAAACCACAGATGGGAGAAAATAAGACCACCATAATGTGGGCTAGAGAAAAAATGAATGCCTGTGTTTCTTGATATTCCGGAATAAATTCAATTTTCTGTTTTTTTTTTTTAAACAGTCCAAAGGGAGTGTTAACCACAACCCAAACACAGCTCTTTCTGACGCTCAAGCAGCCCCTAAGGGTGCTGTAAAATGTCAGTATTGTCTCCCTAAATGCAAATCAAACACTGCCATTACTTATTCTGTTTATTTGTCTGTTTACATGTATTTGTGATTGGAAGAGTCATTCATCCTATATATTTTTATTTGGGGTATCTTAAATTCACATAACCAGGATATACAGATATAAATGATCAAATTTGCCCAAATTACAAATGATGCATAGACATATTCACTGTCAGTATTTCTTTTTTTGCAAATTCAGTCTCTCACAAGTAAATCCATAGTGAATTATTTGTTAGCAAATCTTTTAAGGAAAATCAAAAACTGAAAAGTGCCACTTGCATAAGTATTCAAACCCAACATTTTTGTATTAGTTTTCACTTATTGACTACAATTTCTAAGGAAAGCAATAGGTTCTAGATGGGATTTAGACATTGGCCCCTTCAGAACAATCACCTTTTTGTTTTTTAATCATTCCTGTATTGCTTTGGCCTTATGTTTAGTACTGCCGAAACACTATCTTCAGTTTTTTTGCAAATTGAAACAGATTTTCTTGAAATATGTACCATATTTCGTATTTTCCTCCTTCCATTCTACCTTTGATTTGGACAAAATGCAGCAGTTCCTGAAGATGAAAATCCTCCCACAGCATTGTGCTGCCACCACCGTACCTCACTCTAGGGATAGTCTGATTCGAGGCATATGGGTCGCATTACATTTGTAACTCACACGGTGCTTTGAATTTTGGCCAAAAATCTCTATTCGCTCTCATCAGACCGCAAAACCTTGACCAATATGTTATCTGGGTCATTGTCATGCTTTCTAGCAAACTCTAAACATGCTGTCATTTAGCTCTTCTGATTGACGTCTTCATTCTAGCCACCCTCCCACACAGGCTGGAAGTGTACCAGTGTACCAGTCTGCAGGCCAGCGGCCACTAGCAGCGCGATGCATTAGTAGCCGATAAGGGCCCATCAAAGGGTGCTGCTGCGCCGGTGGGACTGGGTGTGAGGTCACCGGAAGGGCTGCCCCCTGAGGGCCATCGAGGGACTGACTTTTGTGGAAGAGAGTTCATTTGCATCTCTCGTGCTGGCTGGTGCCGGTTGTAAGGCAGTTGCCCTGTGAGTTTGCAAAAAAAAAAAACATTGAGCAGCTGAATGTGTGTATGCATCATTTCCAACTCCATCACCTCTGGTCAATTTGGGGCGGGGGGTGGTGCGTTCAGTACATTTGCAAGGCACTTTGTTTTACACCAAACTCATCGAGGTGTAAACTCGACACAGATACTCTCTGGGTTACGACGGGGTTATGCTCTGATAATCCTATCGTATGGTGAAAATGCATTTTAATAGAGTACACCTAAACTAACAATCATCATAATCTAGCTTAACCTACCTTAATCATGCTTAGAACACTTATATTAGTCTACAGTTGAGCAACGTCATTAACAGAATCCAAGTGTGGCTCAGTGGGCTAAGCCTGCGTGCCTGTAATCGTGAGCTCCCAGGTTCAAACCCAGCCTCAGCACATCTCAGGCTCTTAACCCCCAGCTCCCTGGGCGCCCCAACAGGTGGCTGCCCTTCGCAGACAACTTGATCTACAAAGATCAAGTTGAGGGAGGCTTAAAAACAATTTCCCCACGGGGACAATAAAGGATTGATTATTATTAAAGTGTTGAATATCTCATATTTATTGGATAATCATACCCGTGGTATGAAATACGTATCGTAACACGGACCATCGTAACCCAGGGAACATTTGTATAAGTAGCAGATAAAGCTGAATTTTAAAAAAAGTTTTATAATTCATAAATATAAAATAAGAAACAATAGTTAACAATAGTAGGAAGGCTATTGACTTTTTGTAAACACATTCCCAGTTTTGACTGATGTTTATGTATCTGGGATTTGCTAATCATGCTTCATCTGTAGCTGGTTGCAATCACTTTTAGAGACCTTATTAGGGAACTTCCAAATATAAACTGTGAAACTCCTATTGAAGCTTCATGGATTTCAGGGATTAAAATGGCATAGCTATGAAACATTTCAATTAAACGTTAATTTTTTCATAAAATTATTTAATTATTTGGTTGCAGGTAATGCTAAGATTACATTATTTTTGGTTATTGTAAAACTATGACTGATTGTAACAGAGAAACCAAATTGAGTCTTGAATTCTATATTGTGCAGTTATTTTCCATTGCTTCCAAAATAATTTCATTCAAAATTTTAAATCATGGTAATATTATTTGAAACAATAACAAGAGATATACACAATTCCAAAAACAAGACAAAAAACACAAACAATACCGTCAAACAATGACCCTTCAATGAAGAATAGAGGACTGAAACAATGTATTTTAATGAATCAGTCCACATTATGAAATACATAAATGACAGGGCCACTTTTAACACAAGTGCAATCGGTGCAATGCACTGCGGGCCCCTGCAGTGACGGGCCCCTGTTTAGGCGCAGCAATTTACTGCCTGATCAAGCTGTTGGGACCGACGCTGCATCTGCGGATTAAATCAATGATGGTGAGGATCAACGGAAAGAGGATCAGTCAGCGCCAGCTATTACAATTTTATTTTCTTACAATTTATTTTATTAATTACAAATTCTGCTAATTTCGGCATTTCAATAAGGTGAACGCAAACACCACCGCTTTCGTTGAATTCAGGCCCAGTGTGATTTGGACTGGAGAGTTGAAAGTTGTTTTGTTAAAGATTAGGATGGTCCAAAATGGTCAGCTGGGCCCCTATGACAAATTCTTGCACCGACATCTACAGAACCTTAAAAGCGGCCCTGACGAATGATATTTACGAATGATTGATTAGGTTTAATAAATATAGCAATAACTTAGTTGATTAATCATAGACCTATGATTTATGTTATGATAATCATAACAATAAAACACCCTATGAAATTAACCAAGAGACTGGAGTGAGCGTCAGCATAAGTGCATTTTTCTTTACATTGTCGTCATAGCAAATGGCTCTGCCTGTGTCTTCCATAGACCACACTCTAATGGGTGCGGATTGTCTTTTGGCAGAATTATTGCTTACAATTATAAGGAAAACATGCTTGTGGTTTCTAGCTTGAGAAATCAATTCAATTTAGAAGAATTTCTTCTCAGAATGCCATACTCATCTTGCTTCTCTAGTAATAAAGTAAAATTTCCTTCAAAATGGGATTCTCTACCCAGCACATCTACTTATACATTTTACAATTGCTGTGCACCTAGGTATAATCTTTTCCTTTGCTCATAATGTTTTATCAGTCTGGTTCTCGATCTCAACTATCCAATGAAGAGTTCTCAGACTATAAAGGTCAATTACACTCCAGTTTAGCTGTACCATGTGGTACAAAAAATAAACCTTCTGATAAAAAGAAACATTTATCAAGCATTTTATCTCTGGTTGGTGCAAGATCTTTGTTCCGAGTGACTGGAAAACAGACCAATACATACTAGAAAGAATTCTCACTAGAAAGAAGTAACAAGAGTCAGAAATCAATGCAGATAATCTTGGAAACTGACATCTCCTCCTGAATCAGCTGGAGCTGCCCTGTGTCCACCCCCATTCCCCCTTCTCACAATCATTTATCTTTAGCGCTTAAAGTATGCTGCCTGGGATATTTCATGTTATTGATAGAATCTGCATTCATATGAATTATTTATGGTAGTCCACAAAAAACTCTAAAAATCTATACAAACCGTATCAAAAAATACCCCATTCTCTGCAGTTTCTACAAAAATCTAAAATAATGGAAGTTGCAGAGGAATTAAAGGAGTGCTGAAAATACCCTATAGCATTATAAGACCTCTGCTTGCGTATTTAGTGTAATTACACTAATGGGATGATCAAAGCACTTGTTTATTTAAAAATGGATATGTGGATTGATAAAGACATGTAAACCAGTCACAAGATGGAAGGGCTGCCCTGGTTTTAGCAGATTGTGAAAAGGTTTGTTCAATAAATATTTTTAAATTCCTTTAGTACATTTATCAATGCATCTGTCTTCGTTAAACATTTATCCAGTACAGGTTAAGAAGAGCCTGCTGTCTATACCAAGAAACATATATAGTACATGAGGCATGGAAAATCTAGATGGCATGAAATCATTTTACATCCTATTATATGTTTATGTCAGAAAATTAGCAGCAAGCCAAAGGGAAACTGCAACTGTTACAATGGAGGTATGTCAAATATATAATATACAATAAGACTTTTTCCAGCTCATATAGCTTCTAAGTAGGGGAATTCCAATCTAATTTTGAACAAAGACTCTGCTGTAGTTAAGATTAAAAAATTTCAAACTCCAAATTCTTTAAGACTGCCACTATATACCTTTGGAATAGTTTTCCTGACTTAAATTGTACTGATAGAAAGCATGTTGTCTTTATTGATACTATCATGTCAGTCTCTGCTCCACGTACATGTTCTGCTTTTAAATCTGACAACAACCTTAAACTGTAAAATTATAAAAAGTAACTGCTTGTCTTACTTGTCTGCCTTTGGTTAGTAATTAAATAAAACTATTATATTTCTATTATAGGGAATTAAATGTAACACACAAAACATAGTTGGCCGTTTTTGTCTATAGAAAACTACAGAGAATATCATTTGCAGCTGTCCTGTCCAGAGAAATAACAAGGAAGGCTGTATTTTTGTTTTCATCAGCGTGGTGTTTTATTTCACGCCTGTAACTTTAAGTACGATAATCAATAATAGATTCTGGTTTTTGTGTTCTATGAGAGTAAGGATGAGTAATTTTATACTGTAGACGCCATTGTCCCTGAAGAGGATATTTATTTCGCAATCTTCTTCATCTTTAAATAATGATAAACAACACACTTACAAACCTGAAGCCTGTATGTAAATAGGGAATATTCAATATTAACAGCCATCCATCAATTTTTCTAAACTAACTTGTCCTCTGCTGGGTTGAGGGGATCTGAGGTTTATCCTGGAAGATACAGGCGCATGGCAGGGAATAATCCAGGATGGGGCACCATCCCATCACAGGATACACATACCATTCACACATAAATTCATACATACAGAAAAACTGGTAACTCTAATTCACCTTAGCATGTTTTTGCACTGTGGGGTCCAATGGTGTCCCAGAAGTGTGAGCCACTGTGTCACTGTGCATTTTTATTTGTGTTGCATTGCTGTGAAATTGTGGTTTGACATTGCCATACATTAGCCATTATATACTCGGCCAGTTAATGGAGTCTTCTTCTCTATGGAAAAAAGACTGTGCCCATCAATACATCTAAACTTAAACTGTGTGGAAAAGGGTTATGAAGCAGCTAAAATTATCACCATTATTATTATCGAAAAATATTGATTAAAGTCTTAGTAGAGACCTGGCTGAAAGATTCTTAACCTCAATTGCTCTGTTGACTTATCCAGCTGCTCAAATTGCAAGATATTTTTTACTCTTTTCAGATAAAAACATCAAATAATCAATTAAAATTTCTCCCTCTGATGTGACACTTCAACCTCCCATTTTTGGATGGGAGGCAGCAAACCCAAACTACAGAAGCAAACCTCATTTTCCTGTCCTTTCACTCCTATCCTATTGATTCACTTGAAAGGCTTGCTGGTCAGTACTCCCTATCCTTAGAACCATGACATCTGCCTACAATGGGAATGTCAATCCTCCATTAAACTACCCTTCAAATATGACACAAATTGAAGGACTGAATTTTTATGGGGCATGAGTAGGGGGTGTTAGCTTATTTTACGCCATCACCACTCGTCAATGTTTAGAGATAATGAAGGATAACAAACAATAAAGGATAATAAATAAAATTCCAAGTTTTTACTCGTTTTGCTGTACAACATATTTTGGAGACAGCGTGGTTGGAAGTCATTCAAACCTCAATGAAAAAGAGCTTTCAGCTACAATGGCTGGTAATGTCCACCAACAAACATGATGTAGGCTATAGAGATTGAGTCACTGAAAGGTCCCCTTCTTCTGTAGCCCACTTATGGCAACATTTTCATTGTACACCCTTTCAATTTCCACACCTACACTTCCCCATATCCAAGAATCTGACCTTAAAGCTCAAGCCTGCCTTGTGTCCAGACTGGCCTGTCAGCGTTGCAGATAATGTGCTGTTTTACGTCATTATGGCAGAGGCTTTGGTCACAGTGCACATATACTGTATGTCCACAATTTCATCAGTCATAGGAAGATTCAAATGTTTTCTCCCATACATTACATATCAGATATTTATTGAACAAATACTGCATGGCCCATATACTTTGTTCACTTCACTAGAAACTTTCTAAGACAAAAGGTAGTATAACTGTAATGGTAAATGGGGTATATGAATGATATATTTTGGACTTAACGTGGGAGTTGAAGAGGTAGGAAACACAGGACAGCATGCAATTAAGTCCTGTGCATGCCCATTGTTTGCAAGTTTGAGAGTGCCATTTACTTTGTATTTAGTTATATGTGCAATATGTAGTGGATACATGATTATTGCTATCATTGGATATGTTCATTGATGGTTATTATAACAAGTTACGTGTTCATTTTAACTGGAAAAACTTGCATCAAGTCATTTGTTTTTAATAATTTCAAAGAGTTGGAAAAAGCATAAAGTCAGAAAATCAGAGATAGTTAAATGGACACGTAAATTGGCATAGAAGTATGCGCATGTAAGAAAAATAATTGTTTCACCATTTAATTTATGAGAACGAGAATGCAACTTACCATTAGTATTAATGTAATTTTAGGGCTTTCATATTTGTGCTGAGCGATATCACAAAAACAGGCCAACCATATTACTATTAGAGAATGGAAAAAAAGTTTACTCACAGCAACTGTTGATTTTTTTTTTTGCTGTATCACTGCTGTAGTTAAGGTTTGCAAATTTGCCTTACTTTTCAACCTTGGTTGGTAAATAAATAAAACTAAAGGGATTTAAGGTAAGATAAAACATAGTTGGCAATTTCTTTTGTCGGTAGAAAACTTCAAAAATGATTATTTGCAGCCATCAAATGCCGTTTTCATCAGTGTGCTATTTTACTTTGTACTTTATTTTATTTTACTTTTACTTTATTTTGCTGCTGTTTATAAGGCAGATTAATTAGGGAAAGCAAAGAAATTAAGCATGTTAAGGTCATTTTATGGAACTGGCTTGCATCTTTCTGCTGAGACATATCACACAAATAGGCTAACCATGCTACTAATATAGAATGTAAAAAACTCATCATAAGCATATGTTTAGGAGTCTTTGTCAAAAAAAAATCATTGAATGTTCACTTTCAAAATGTGTGAGAAGTTAAAACAACACTTTTCGGGTGATTAAATCAGCAAATGGCTGGAGAAATATTATGCCGAAAAATATTACATGGCACCATGTTTTTGGGTATTATCCCAATCCACCAAAAATGCTTCTATTATTCACAAAACTAAACAGCAGCACATGCTTTTTTACCATAAAATACATTATGTGGTAAAATATGAAATGCAGCACATAAAACTGGAGGATTTCGCTTCTTAGAGTTGTGATTCTGTGGTGTCACTGAGCAATCCTACTGTCGTAAAAACTCTTTTGCTCTTATTGTTGAACATAAACACTTAAATCCCAATTTGTCACCTGTGAGGCAAAATAATACACAGTAGTACTGTATTATTAAAACAGATCTGTAAGTCCTTACAGCTGCAGTTTGACAGTTTCTCAACCCAGGAGATTAACAAAATGTACAAACAACATTAATACCCATTGCTGTTGCATTTTTATTTGGCTGTAATACTTCTCAAGAGTATACACTTGAGTGTGTGCCCTGAAACAATAGATCTCTGTAAGGGCTGGGATGAAGTAAACAAACTGACTTTGTTTAAAAGATTCTACCACAAATCCCTTTTTAACAGATGTTTCTATCGGTTTATCTTAGTCACTATGGAGTGTGCTGGTTTTTCTTCTATTATTTAGCTATTATATATTTCACTTATTACCTAACCTTTTTGAAAGGTTACAATAGAAGCCTAACCTTAATCAATGGAAATTAATTGCCATATTATAAACGTCACGGCTAAGGTAAGCACAGAGCTGGAGTTGCGGGGTTAGAAAACGAGGGGTTTATTAGCAGTCAATCCTTCCAAGGGCACAGGAAACACATGTAACGTCAATGACTGGACTGGGGACACATACTTGAACGCAGACTGAAATACACAGGACTAATGGCAAGAAACAAAGAACATCTGGATAACGTAGGGATTCCACACAAGGTTAACGAGGGTGCGTGGTACACCGATGGATCTGACGAGCCGGGTGTGACAATAACTTAGATGTTCCATATGTATCTTAGCAGAAGTAAATGATTTATAAAAAGTGTTTTCAAAGTTGGTACTTGGTAATAAATGTGAACCTTACTGTTAGATAAAAACTCCAAGCACTGAAACCTGTTGCATACATATTTTTAGTTATATTCTCAGTCCTTAGTTGTCTTCAGCACTATATCTACACCAATAAGCCTTATTATGACTGTCGCCAAGTAGCTCATGGTCACCTGTACTGTTTGTACCTAGTGAAAGTGGTCTGAGAAGGGAAAAACCACCAACCTGCTACTGGATGCTGGGCAGCCAAGACTTGTCGATGCAAGATTTGAACGACGCTGTCCTGTATGATGCAAGCTAACTGAAGGATACTATCGCAGAATCCTAGATAATGGTCATGGAAGTGATGTGTCGCAACACATAACGCATCAAGCCTTACTTGGCAGACCATGAACACCTCATAAGCCTTACCATTTCAAAAATGCTGTGACCCAGTCATCTGGCCATAATGGTTTTGCCCTTGTCAAGGTCACTTACCACTGCCAATTTTTTTTTTTAATCAACACGACTTTAAGTATCGAATCTTGCCTTGACAAGTAATATATCCAAAATCTTTACATACCCCTATTATTTACTTGGGCATGGTCATAATGTTTTCACTTATCTGTGAATAATTATAACGATAACCAGTAACCTGCAATTGCTTAGTTTTATAAAAATTTCAGTGATACTTTCTGTATCTAAACCTATTTACAGTCATCTTCATGCTATTAGCGAATGCTAATTCCATTAGGGACTGATACTTGCATAACACAGCAATTTTCACAGACATGCTAGCAGAAATTACCACACAGTAAAAAAGAATTAATAAATAACAATAGTAATAATAATTGTACATAGTAAATGTTGATGTGCACTGGGTGAAAAGTAAGCATTTCTTCAGTTTCACTTCACTGTCACTCTCCAAACTCGACCTTGCCTTTGTTGAGCTAACCTGTCTGCAGAGGAAAACTGAACGAGCTGGAACTGTGGTGTAACTCTAGGTTTCTCTTTGCGATACGACTTGGGTACGGGCCAGTTCCCATATGCCAGTGGAAAAGTGCCACAAGTGAGAAGGACAGAATGTTTCTTTAGAGAGGTCATTAATTAAGATGTTACCACCAAATTTTGTGATTGTAGTTTCCTTACTGATTTTTCCCCTGTTTGCATCCATTACTACTCATTTGACCTTAGCCTTTTCTCCTAATGTTGGTGTGGATTTCCTCTGGGTTCTTTGGCTTCTTCCCATAGTCCAAAGACATGTGGTATTGGTGACTTGGTATCTCTGAAATTTTCTTTTGTGCATCTGTGTGCCTTGTGATGGTCTAGCATCCTATTTAGAGGGTACCCTGCTGTCTGTAAGTAGTTATGGATGATGGCTTTAACAAAACAATAACAAACAAATTTTGTTATTGTTACATTATTATTGTTGTTTTATTATAAAAACGATCCTTCTCTAATGTAACAATTTTTATGTACAACATTCTGGTGGACTGTGTCACATTGATGATGTGTTTAGTCACTTTATATTAATGAAAGGTAAGTGTTCATCTTAGGACTGGACAAACAAACTTTAAAAACAGTTGCCATTCACAATGCTAAAATCTACAAACGTGTTAGAAAACAGGTGTTCAGCCTGCTTATATTTCAAGATCTTGCAAATAAATTATTTGACACTAACAAGTCTATTATGGTGTGACTGCATTTTAATCCTTTGAAGTGTTAAAACCTTCCCGCCCTCTAGTACTTCAAAACCTTTATTGGCCATTGTTTTACTCTAGGAATGGTGGTCTTTTCAGAGAGATGCAGTATAGAGACGGAAAAATACACACATCCATATACTACACCACCCATTACAAAGCACACAGAGAATCTAAATGTTTACTCATTGGATTAACAGAAAAGTTTGATTATACCACTCTGAGAGAACGACTCAGATGGATAATTAAAAAATAATTTTATCCCAACGCACGACATGCTGCTTGTCTCCAACTCTCTTTCACAAACTTTGATGAACAATTAGTCTGCAGTACAGTACAGAAACCAACAAGCATTTTTAATAGTCATTACATTAAATTGCACAATATCTCTTGCGCCTTGCCTCCTTTGTCAGCTATCTAACATTTTAGCTGGAATTATTTATAATTAGTTGAAACCTTTATTATTCCTAGTAAACATTTACAAAATTCATTTGGGTCATTTGGGTTTGGCATTGCAGCTAGTGTTGAGTCAGGAGTGATCACTCAGTATTTCAGTGCCAATATTTAATAAACAACAGATAAGGCTCTGTAAATGTGGACTGACACCCAAGTCAACATATGATAAATAAAAACTATGAGGTATTACGTAGAGAGTTTTATTTAATTGAAAGGAGAGGCTTTTATAGAAAAGAATGTGATCATTCTGAGTTTAAAATTCATTACACTACATTATTTCAGGTTTAAATGTGATTTCTGGACACACAAAGAGACAAGCATATATTATGTAATTAAAAGACACAATTTTCAGGATGATCAGATTTAGCATAAAAGTCATAACATTTTTCATGAACATCAGACTAATGCATTAACATATTTAGGTAATTATTGAAGGAATTTGTTGCATTTAGCTACATGAAGCAAATATGATGTTTAGCTGTATAGATGTGTAAAACACATTGTGATTTTATTATTGTTTTGTGCCTGTAATGGTTGGTGCCCCATCCTGGGTTGAATCCATAGCTTCTAGGATAGGCCCCTGACCCCTGTCAATGGATGGATGGATGGATGGATGGATGGATGGATGGATGGATGATGAATCCCATAACCTTGGAGTGTTTACCTGCAGGAAAACACGTGCTGTAGTCACTTTCATAGCTGTGTATTCTGGAGGTTGACACACAAGCTTTTTCTGGTATTAGCAGCCAGTTATAGTGCTACAGCCAGAAACCTGTAGGTTCATATTTCAGTACCAAGAGAATTAGTTCTACAGTCAACAGCTGATTTGTGCATTTACGGGAAAGTTTAAACATTCAGGACACAACTAAGACTGTTGTGCAATATAGCTTTCAGTACTTGGAGTAAAATAGGTTCTGCAAGAAACATTGTGTGCTTATATAAGAGGCAATAAAGAAACATGTTGAAAAGTGACTGTAAAAAACATGACCTCATTTCCTTTTTGCAGAAATAAAAAGGCCATTAATGCATTGGGTTGCTATGATTTGTATGTAAAGCTGTCATGGCGGTGTATGGTGTAGGCAGGAAAAAGGAGCGACGATCTACAAAAGAGGGGGTTATTAAGGAAACTGAATACACTTGGTAAAATACAAGTAAAAGGACCATGATGAGTCAAAAAAAGCAAAATTGGGAAAACTAACCATAACAAACCACAAGGGCACAAGGTCCAGGAACAAGGCAGCACTGGAAATGGGAACAGAACTCACTGGCTCACTAAGAAACTGAACGCAGGCAGGTGCTTGAATACTGAGGAACACCAGGGTAAACAAGGAACAGGTGGAATGCACAATCAGATTAACAAATCAAAAAGGACTCACAACTGGCAGGTTCTCAGTCTCTGAGCTGCACACTTAGCCGATTAGGTCACACAGCAGGCTAGGGAATATAGATGGCACACTGAGGCTGAAGGACAAGAGGCAGGATGGAGAATAGGATATTTAGGGTCCTACTGAAATAAAGGTAGCTGATTACGAGAAAGACCTTGGTGTATATGTTGCTGCTTCCATGTCCCATTCTCGCCAGTGTGGGGAAGCAGTAAAAAAGGCCAATA
>JABFDZ020000044.1:25113736-25136478 GCA_019775955.2 Pollimyrus isidori | reverse complement strand
GATAACGTAGTGCAAGCTGAATCCTTGGGTTCCTTTAAATCAGAGCTAGATAAGATTTTAACAACTCTGAGCTATTACTTAAGTTCTCCCCAAGCGAGCTTGATGGGCCGAATGGCCTCCTCTCGTTTGTATAGTTCATGTTCTTATGTTCTTAACACCTGCTGGCCAAACGGGGAGGAGACACAAAGGACAGGGTAGGATGGGTGCTGAACCTGACATAAAGCAAGTTTTATGCAGGCATCTTTTGTCATTGTCTAAAACTGAGAACCACCCTTAGAGAAGATGTGAGTGTAGTAGTAGAGAGAGGGACACAGAACAGTCTCTCTCAGTTTCTGTTTTCCACCCCATCTTAGACTGTCTCTGCTTCTCCTTCACACTCTAATAACATCATCACAAACTTAGGGGTTATTTGCATTGCAGACTCATCCACTGAAAAACCTTCAAAACATAATAGCTGAGAGACTAGTAACAAGACTAAAGAAAACCAATATAATATAACAGAATAACAATCAGAACAGACCAGGGACCTGTATCAGGAAGCTGCATTTCCTGGATTGCTTAGCCACATAACTTGTACCCCAGTTTAAATGGATTTTATCTTTGTTCAATTACATTTAGCCCAGACTACCTTAAATATGACAAGTTGTCTGGCTAAATAACAAATTCGGTCTCGTAAAACAGCCCCCTGGTGTGTGCACGCTTTAAATGTAATGGCTACCATTGTACAATAAAATACTGTGCACACACATACACACACACACACACACATATAACATTTTCCCTCAGCAAAATAAACTTTGCTTTCATGTTTCCAGGCCCCATGACCAGTTAACGCAGCAGACTGAAAGTCTATCTGGAGGACACATGACCAAGCAGATAAATCACTGTACTGCTATAATAAATATGTATCACAATGTTCTCTTTTCTGAGATTTTTTTTTTTTTCCTGAAAGAACTGCAAAGGATAGAGATGCGGTTTTTCCAGTATCCTCTCCTCTTTAAATTTGGATTGGTGTCAAAACAAACCGGAGTCATTATAGTGCTTGGGTGCTGGAGTGTATTAATGATTTGGGTGCAGAACTCCTGGATGTATAAGGTGCAGTAACATCAGCGTGGTGAAGTGGCTAATTTGTGCTTCAGCACACACAGACATAATATTCATAATTTGTTGCCTGGCAATGTCTGATTTTTATGTCGAAGTCATGGTCTGTTGGGTTGAAATTATCCTAAAGTATTTTTCCATGTATTACTCACATGTATGGTCAAGAGCCACAATACAGACGTACGTCATCAATAAGCAATCGAATTCAGTGGAGCACCATCATCAAACAGGACACTTTTGAGCATGCAGCTTTTTAAGTGCTCCAAATTCTATCCCACAGAGGGGTAAAGAAGAGAAACAAAAAATCTGTTCTAGTCATTGATAGCATGCAGACTTATGTTTCATTTCTCATATAATTTAATGCCTCACGCTTGTAACTTGACATTGACCCAAATTTCCCAGTCTGTGGGTCTTTACTTCTGGTGGAATGTCACAGAGTGATCTCAGTCTGATTCCAAAGTCCAGTGTCCCCTGCCCCACGCCCAAGAGTCTGTTTTTTTTCAGTGTCTCCACAGCAGCATTTCTCCCTAGCCGTTCCTCCAGCTGAAAGCTGTCCTGAAGATAAACAATGACATCATCATTTGAGCTGATGTAAAACTCTCTTTTGCCACTCCCAGGACCAGTCAATAGTGAATGTTTTCAGAGTAGTATTCTACTTGTTTCTTTTTAAAATGTACTTTTCTCAGAGCAAAATGTGAAACCACACCCCATAAATCAGACAGTGGCATACCTCATGTCTGCTCAGACCTAGCTCTACATATATAAGGTCTTTGTGTTTATTCTCTTTTAATGAATCCCTATATAATCAATTTTTGCACATCTGTTTTTAGATAATGTGGTGGGTTGGTGGGCAGCACTATTGCTAAGTTCCAGGGTTCAAGTCCCACCCCTGCTCAGTGTGAGTGGAGTCCACACATTTCCCCTGTGTGGGTTTCCTGTGGGTTTTCTGGTGTCCTCCTGCAGTCCAAAAACTTGCAGTAATATGAATTGATGTCTCTAAATTGCCTGTTGTGGGAGTGCTCTGCAATAGTCTGGCCTCCTGTCTAGGGTGATCCACTGGTTTCTGGGATAGGTTCCAGGCCCTTCTCCTTGACGCTGTATTGTCTAACCCATTGAAAGACGGGTGGGAGTTTCATATATTCCTTATATGTTGCCTGTTGTAGATATATTAGTTGTGCCCTGGGTGAATCTATGCCAAGAAGCTCAAGAAATAGGGCAGGGGATGGTGCATCATCCTCATCCCAGAGGAAAAACACACATGTTCAACTGGATGACAATTTAAAAATGATCCAAAAAAGGATATACATCAGGTAGACAAGACTGCTACTCATGACAAGCCACGGACCTTTTCTCTTGTCCTAAAAAGAAAATATTTTTTTTGTTTTGTCAAGAAAGAAAAATGTATCCATCCATCCATCCATCCATTATGTACCGCTTGTCCGGGGTTCAGGTCACGGGGGTAGCAGCTTCAAGAGAGATACCCAGACCTCCCTTTCCCCAGCTCCCTCTACCAGCTACTCGGGGAGGACTCAAAGGCGTTCCCAGGCCACCCGAGAGATATAATCCCTCCAGCGTGTCCAGGGTCTGCCCTGGGGCCCCCTCTCCCTGTAGGACATGCACGGAAAACCTCTCTGGGTAGCCGCCCAGGAGGCATTCACACAAGATGTCCAAACCATCTCAATTGGCTCCTTTCGACATGGAGAAGCAACATTTCTACTCAGAGACCCTCCCAGATATCCGTACTTCTCACCCTATCCCTAAGTGAGAGCCCAGACACCATGCAAAGATACCTCATTTTGGCCGCCTGTATTCGTGATCACATTCTTTTGGTCATTACCCATAGCTCGTGACCATAGGTGAGGGTAGGGACGAAGATGGACTAATAGATCAAGAACTTTGCTTCCCTGCTCCGTTCTTTCTTAGCCACGACAGACCGTTTAAGCGGCTGCAAAACTGTAGATGCCACCCTGATTTGTCTATCCAGCTCCTGATCTCGCCTACCCTCACTCATGAACAAGACCCCCAGCAACTTGAACTCCTCCACTTGAAGCATTACCTCTTCCCTGATCTGAAGAGGGTGATCCACCCGTTTCCGGCTGAGAATCATGGTCTTGGACTTGGAGGTGTTAATTCTCATCCCTGCTGCTTCACATTCGGCTGCAAACCGCCCCAGAGCACACTGGAGGTTCTCAGCAGATGAAGCCAACAGGATGACATCGTCCACAAAAAGCAACGAGGCAATCCTGAGGCAATCAAACTGGATACCCTCAACACCCTGGCTGCGCCTAGAAATCCTGTTCATAAATATTAACAGAACCGATGACAAAGGGCAGTCCTGGCGGAGCCCAACCCGCACTGGGAACACGTCCGACTTATTACCGGCAATGAGGACCAAACTTCTGCCCCATTCACACAGGGACTGAATCGCCCACAACAGTGGACCCCAGACCCCATATTCCCGAACCATCCCCCACAGAGCACCTCAGGGAACTCGGTCATAAGCCTGTTCCAAATCCACAAAACACATGTAGACTGGATAGGCAAACTCCCAGGCCTTTATACTTGCAAGGGTATAAAGCTGGCCCACTGTTCCACAGCCAGGATGAAAGCCGCATTGTTCCTCCTGATTCCGAGATTTGACTATCAATCTCAGCCTCCTCTCCAGTACCCCGGAATAGACTTCCCCAGGAAGGCTGAGAAGTGTGATCACCCTTCAGTCCTCCTTCTTAAATAAGGGGACCACCACCCTGGTCTGCCAATCCAGCGGCACTGTCCCTGACCTCCATGTGCTGTTGAGAAGGTGTGTCGGCCATGACAGCCCCACAACATCCAGAGTCTTTAGGTACTCCAGGTGGATCTCGTCCACCCGCTCCCCACTATAAGTAATAGGGTCCAAGAGCTGCTTCCCCCTCCTGATATTCCGGATGGTTTGCCAGAACCTTTTAGAGGCCGACCGAAAGTAATTTTCCAAAGCCTGAACTCCTCCCATGCCCGGGGTTTTTGCTTCTGCAACCGCCCGTGCCGCGTGCCGCCTGGCCTGCTAGTATCCGTCAGCTGCCTCCGGAAACCCCCGGGCTAATAACTCCCAGTAAGCCTCCTTCTTCAGCCCCCTCATTTCTGGTGTCCACCATCGGGTACGGCGGTTACTGCCATGAGTGGCACCAACCACCCTGCAGCCACAGCTCCATATGGCTGCTTCCACAATGGACGTCCAGAACAGTGTCCATCCAGACTGAATGCAGTTGGAATTTTGCCGGAGGTGCGAGTTAAAACTCAGGTGAACAGGAGCCTCTTTCAGACATTTCCAGCAGACCCTCACTATGCGCTTCGGCCTACCAGGTCGGACCAGTTTCCTCCCCCACCACCTGAGTCAATTCACCACCAGGTAGTGATCAGTTGACAGCTCTGCCCCTCTCTTTATCCGAGTGCCCAAGATGGAAGGCTGCAGATCAGAAGATACGATTATGAAATCAATCATCGACCTGTAGCCCCGGGCATGTTTGTACTATGTCCACTTTTGGACACCATGCTCGAACATGGTGTTCGTTATGGACGAACCATGCCTTGCACAGAAGTCCAATAACAGAACACCACTCGGGTTCAGATCAGGTAATCCGTTTCCCCCAGTCACCCCCTTCTAGGTCACACTGTCATTGCCCACGTGAGCATTGAAGTCTCCCAGGAAAACGATGGAATCCCCTTGTGGCGCACTAACCAGAATACCATTAAAGAAATCCAAGGAGGCTGGGTACTCTGAACTGTCATTTTGCACCTAATCGCGGATGACAGTCAGCCACTTATCCCCAACCCAAAGGCACAGGGAGACAGTCCTCTTGTTCAGCGGGCTAAACTCTGTTGTTAATGCACCAAGCTGTGGGGCCACCAGTAGCCCCAGCCCGGTGTCGCTCATCTGCCAAAACTCCAGAAGAAAAGAGCATCCAGCCCCTCTCCAGGGGATTGGTTCCAGAACCCATGCTATGCGTTGAGTTGAGCCCGACTATTTCTACTTGATATCGGACTGCCAGGGCCACCCTTGGCCACCATCTGATCCACAATGCACCAAACCCCTGACATTCCCCTTGTGGGTGGTGGGTCCACCTGGGGACAATTCCGCATGCCTCTTTTGGGCTACGCCTGGCTGGGCCCCACAGGCCAAGGCCCAGCCACCAGCCACGCTTGCCAACGGGCCCCTCTTACAGGCCAATGTAATGTGTACGTTGGGTAAAAATGTAATGCGTACATTTACGTTTATAAACCCTGAGATTTTATCTAAGAAAAAATAAGCAATCCAAATTTGATCATTATCATTTCTTGTTCTTTTTGTCATGTCATTGTTCTTTTATGGGTGTATGTTGTTTAGCAGTGCCCTTTCCTCCATAATAAATTAAATTTGTTCTTAGTTGTGCAATAATCATTCAAGCGAAACATCCAAGCTTCAAGCTTTGTTTATAACGACGGTTTGGCCTACTTTATTATGACATTTGTTTAGAGTAATCACATGTGTTATGGCTTTAAATCAAATAGTTTCACCCAAAAACAGTCAACTGTAATTATATACTTTAATAGTATGCATTTGAAGACAATAACATATATAACCACACCACATTATGCTACCCTACAGCTATGGTAATAATCTACCACTTTTGACATATGTATATAACTTATATTGTCTTTAATTAATGTTGTTCTTCCTGCTTTGCATGTCTTTCAATAATGTCAGAAATAGCATTCTTTGCATAATATCCTCATATCATTGTGTAGATTATGCATCTAATGCTTTGTTTTGTATGTGATACTTGTATTTGATGGCCAGTTGAGGAAGAGCAAACATCTCTTCAGGCCTCTGGAACTGCTCCCCAAAATGCAGCTGAGTGCTCTGTGGGAGGAGGTCCCCTGGAATTACAGGCCTCGCTCTGTTCCAGATTCCACCGAGGTGGGGTTTTGGCAAGAGGTATATTATTGCAGCAGCTGTGGCACATATGAATCACCATATGGTGCAGTAAGATTAACACTGGATCGGTTTCCTGCTGGATTGGTGATAGTGCTCACTTTCTTTCATTGCAAATAGTGAGTGATGACAGTCTTTAAAAGCAACTTCTACATGATGGAGTAAACCCAATAACTGGCCCTATGATTCCTTTGAATCCCAGATTCTTGCACATTTATACATTGCATTTTAAGTGTGTGGATCCTTCACATGATATGTGAAGTACATCAATATTTTTTTCTCATTTAGAAGTCCAGACGACCTTGCAAGATATTATAATTTTCCATTTTACCCATCCGTACAGTTTTATTTACTTGTCTGTTTTCTGTTGCCTCATTTGATTTTATTGGCCGTCAAAGTAATTTTGTTAGTTATGCACTGAATAGCTGTCTAATCATTACTACAGTAAAGCAGGATACACAACAGCTTAGTTGTTTTTGCTTTCACAAGGTAGGCATTCTTGGCAATTGAAGTTCAGAAATATGGCCCTCTCACCATGCATTGATTGGTTGGGATAGTGAGCACAGAATTGTGCTTCCATTGAATTCCAATATTAACATGTTCCCATTTTTAACCACACCGCACTATAACTATTACTCCCATAAATATGATGAATTAGTCCCTGTGACACCAGAATTGAGGAAGTGACATCACACAATGATTTTTACTGTCACCATTTGTCAGGCTCAACACATCAGCTCTGTTATATGAATACATAATAGTAAACAAGAAATGAATCAATAGTGATGCAAAATATTTTATGATTTTCTAAATGGCATGTGTTGCATTAGAGTTATGGCTATTATTAGACAACTCCATTAAATTCAACCCTGTCATGTTTTTTATTGCAACAGGGCTGAATCATTGACATCATTAGATGACTCTAACGTAGGCTTTGATGTTAATTATGTGAAATAATATTATTTTATGTTCATTATTGTCAGACGTCACAATGTCAAAAACACTGTCAGAAAAGCAAAGCGAGTACATGCAAAGAAGGGATGCAAACCCAGAGAGAAAGAAAAGATATCTCAGGAGTGAGCATGGCAGGTGGAAAAGGGACACTGATGCAGGGAAAGGCATATCTGAGTGACACAGCCAAACCACATGAGTGCTAGGAAAGCTGAAGAAAGGGGTGCCTTTTAAATGTCCCCACACTGTGATAGAATCCTGTTACGCTGATGTTGCGGGGACCCCATAAGGAAAATTAAATTTGATAAACATCTGTGATTGCATTTGAAAAACTAATAGTGCCAGAGATTTAAATCCCCCAACCATGGAGGTATGAAGAAACAGTATGACCCACTGTGCCACCATGCCAGTCTGTTGCAATATCCATTCCATGCAACAGTATTACAAGTTTGCATTAAATAAAGTAATGGAAAAACATAGCTATGCTAATACTTAATTGACTATGTTTAATATAATTTATAAACAGCTTCTTTGTTTAGCTGATGTTTTTATATCCAGAATGACACACAATAGAAAGCAGGGTAGATGGTCTCAGGTGCCCAACGGTGACATCACTCTGCCAGCTCTAGGGTTTGAGATGATGACCAGATGAGCACAGGAACAGCAGCCTAGCCTATGGAACCACAACATCATGCCATGTGGTTTTCTTTAAGTAGCAACGTGTCTGGATATGATTCTGGAGGATAGTTGTTTAATTTAATTAAAATTCATCTGCATGCACACATTTGCTTTGTTTTCTGAAGTTAACATGAAGAGATTGTGTAATATGCTAATTTGGACATTGCACGGTATCATCACAAACAACAAAAACAGGCTGAACTACTCCAGACATAAACTACCTCAACATTTGACTCCCTGTGGCTCTTCAAGGTTAAGACTATTCTGATCGATAAGATGCTAGAACAGGGTTTTTCAAATCTGGACCTCGATTCCAAATCCAGGCCTTGTTTTCTGTTCTCCCGGGTAGTTGGTTTAATAATTACTGATTGTGATTGGCCAGAGGCTTCACACCAGTCTGACAGGTTAAGGAAGGCTGGAAAACCAGCAGGGCTCGGACCTCGAGGACCGTGATTTGAATAACCCTGTGCTAGAACATCCTCTTAGCATCCCATCAAGGCATTTATTTCACTCCTTAATTGTGGGTTGTTTATTTACTGAACTACTGAGAAAAAAAAAATCTAGTTTAGCACATTGTGTATTTTTGGATCCCGGATATATTTAATAATTTTCTTCAGGGTACTGGTATCCAAAAATCTAGCAAGATTGCCTTTTAAACTTCTATATAGATAATTAAGAAATACGTTAATATTAGAATACAATGATGTTAAATTCCACTATGTGAGTTTTAGCTAAATGAATCAGGAAAAATGCAAAGAGAAAACATCAGTTCTTCCACAGCCTGACCATAAGAGCACTCTCCCTTTCTCTCCAGCATATTTCCTTTAATAAACATATATTTAATAAAGGTAAGAATTTATGTGACAAGCAATATTTCTTAAACATCTTTTTCTCAAAAAAATTAGTGCAGTATTTATTCACTTCAGCATTTCTCAAAAACAAAGACCTACATGCACTAAATTCAACTGAATAGATGTGAATATATTTATATATTTACATGGACATATAAAGTGAAAGCCTCAACTGCCAGATTAAATAAAACTGCAAAAGAGAACGCTGTAAAATAACAATAAGTACTTTCTAAAACGGGGTTCTGACAGCACAACATAGCTTTTAAAGAAGCAGGTTGGCAGTTACAAACATATGGTGGAAGGTATAAACAAAACAATGATACAGAATATTTTGTACTGCTGTAAGAAATCTTCACTATACAGATAGAACACAAAATAAAAAAAAACACAAAGCAACTGTGGGGTTTTAACCCAAATTGTAAAGGCAGGAGGTGAGACGGCAGCCCACTGTCCACGGGCACATACAGACTCCATATACACAGAGAGAGGGTGGGATTTAAACTTACACACCCGTGAGTCATGAAGCAATAGTGCTGCCCACAGAGCTTCTGTTAGCGCTTTTGGAGCTCATAAATATTTCCTGTGTTTAAAATCCTTAATGGCAGCCATTAACCATTTTGCTATGAATATTAGGTGTGATTTCTTGTGCATATTCCAAGCATATCTCTTTTGTCACATGAAACCCAAAATTCAAACTAAGACAATAAAGGGGCACATACAGAGAGGGGGCCCTGAGCTCTTCTGCCTGAAACATTTAAAGTGCTTCTCGTTCGGTTGTTTGATGTGAATGCAGCAAAGCATTTGACTACCTGCTCTTCTGAATTGTACTGAAAATAACACACAGTTTTTAGAAACATTAACAAATTCCTTCAATCAATATCGTTGGCTATGTTTCTGTTTGTACTGGTTTAAGTAACATTCATAAAGTAGACTAGCGGGGATAAAATTTGAGCACATCACAAGCTTCATGGACTTTAAAGCAGCATAATGCAGATTCTTTGATTAATTAATGATCCAAAAATGTTTGTGTGTGTGTTGGGGGGTGTGTGGAGAATAGCCTCCGCTTCTACTTCCACTTTGGGGGGGAGTTAGTATGGCCTCCACTTCTAATTTCAGCTAAAATGTTATCTTGTGGAGTCATTTGATTAGCTTTCCTTCTGTGATGTAAGAGACAGCATCTAACATGGTTCATTGGAGAAGCTGGGTGGAGATGACTAAATGAACTGATACACACTAGCTAATCTTCAGAATCAAAATATTCAGCTCTTTTTCCATTATTATTTGTGCTGATGTAAGCAACAAGGGAAAACTCAAACTCCCGTATAATCAAGTCTGGGTTCATTACATCATCATCATCATGACGAAGCACACGTGACCCAACAATTCATGGAAGGCTGTGTTTTAGACAAACTCGCTGGTCATTTATTATTCATTACATTTTTTGGTGAGAAATCAAACAAAGAAACAAAAGCATTGTTCTGTCATCGTTACTTCATCAGTGAAGTTCAAAGGTGTTTTTAGAGTTTTGATGTACTGTCCTGCAAAATTATTATTAGTAGAATTGCCTGGAAAGACTTGAAAGCTGTTGGAAAAAATACAAAAAAAAAAATGGTATTCCTCATTTGTAATGATGTATTTGTAGAACTCTGCTACAAAGGCTTTGGGATTTTCTATTAATTACGTTTTTAATTCCATTTAATTGATAAACAGTAATAATAATAATAAAAAATCCCATGTTTCTCTGATTATACGACAGCAGCAAACAAAATAAGTATTGGTAGGCTGAAAGTTAGGTGACCACAGAAATGGAAATGAATGACGTATTATGCTGTATGTTTACGATTGCTGGTAATCTGGGGTTGGCTAACAATTCAATTTGCTAAAACTCAGAATGTGGTGAAGTGAAAATTTCCTGTTTCATTATTATTTTTTCGACTTGCCTACAAATTTGACTTTAAGCTGGACTCAAGGAACAGAACTCGTTTGTATCCTGGGACTGCCTGTACTTCAAATTTTAGCAAATGATCAGACTGGTCAAGGAAGTGTGCATTTTTGTATATGTGTGTGTGTGTGTGTGTGTGCGCGCGCGTGTGCATGCGTGTGTGTGTTTGCATGCATGTGGGTGTGTGTATGCATGCACTTGTCCGAAGCGAAGACATTAACCTATCAGTCCCTCTTTTAAGCTTCCTACAGTAAATGGCTGCCCTGATAAGTTTTGGGGTAGTGGTTTCTATTTTATAATCATTTCTTAACTATGTCTTTTTCTGCCTCACTGTGTTTATCACTCAACTACTTTACCTTATCGACATTTCGAGCAGCTTTGTTAGAATTCACTTAATTCCTTAGTGATCAGCATAAATGCATTCCATCAACCACGCGTGTTTAACAGCTGAACGTCTCAGCTCTGAGAGCTTTACATTTTCAATACCACTTATTCAGTGAAAGCTATCGTGAGCTTGTGGTGTATCCACAAAATTCACTTTAGGTGAGCCATGGGGGAACTAAGTGTCCAAGAACTGAAGCACAACTTAACTTGTACCTTTAATAACCACATTTATTTCTCAAAGGCCAAGCATATGACTGGTGTTACATTGTAGTTAAGGTTTCAACTTTCAATCTGAAGAAAGGCACCACCCCAGCCCCTGTCCCCGGCAAGAAAAACGTCAGCATCTGGATAAACTCAAATAAACAAACGAAGAACATTGAGAATCAAACTGTGACCCTTCTCAGACCTGCAATACTTCAATTTTAATGCAAAACCTTCACAGACCAACCACGCTTCTCCTTTCTCTTCCAGACCTGGAGCAGTTTTGCTTCCCAGATATGCTTAACACCTTCAGAAGAATGAACAACAGTAGAAGTCATATGATCAACATCACGAGTTCTGTTTAAAGGCATAGTTCACAATGAACTGCTCTGTAAGAGCTGTGGAATATATATGTATAAAATAATACTTAACAAGCACTATGCGATTTGCCATTCATTTTTGAAGACTTGGTAATACCACCACACCCTATAATACATCATGTTTTCCTTTGCACATTACTACATCATTTCCTTTTCCCATTTTTTGTAAAAAAAATTAAGTTTGATTCGCTGAGAGAGTGTCAGTAAAATCAGACTGCTTCTGTGAGGATTGCTCAACTGTGCCACGACAGGCAGGACGAATGACTCATCAGGACGAAATCAACAAGATTGCGAGGGATCAAATCGAAGGAGCAAGAATGGGGATGGACATGGGCTAGCAGGCGGGGCTAGTGTTAGTGACTAGACTGGGGAACACAGCAAAGGTAGCACGTATATAGGGCATGCCATGGAGGAGACAGGAGGGTCAGGTGGACATTATTATAGTAACATCATACACGTCATTGTGGAACTGGCTTGGAATCACCACAAACTGAGAAGGAATGTGTGAAAGTTCCTAATGGTCATATCATCTCAAAAACTTAGACACCTTTGCTTCTACAATTGCTTCATATCAGTCTTGTTACAGTTCTCTCGACAGCAACTTTGGTAAACACAGTACAGTAGGGCAAAGCTGTCGTGGGTGAGTACCAATAGGAACCTGGACCATGTCTATTTATGCACTTCAATATACATTACATGCATTTATATGCCATTCACATTCATTTAGCAGATACTTTTGCTCCATGCAGCATAGAAGTGAGGCAAACAGAACATTAAAAAACATACCTGCTTCTGAGGATTCGACCAGGCATAGCTGCGACTAGGCTGAGCTTCCATGCACTGAATGCCCAGTTACAAATGTAAATGTTGGAGCAAGAGCTGCACAACATCTACCAACAAATCGGTACGACTCAATAGATCTTCTTTCCATGCATCCCACAAGGTTGACCTTTTGTTTCATTGCCCTGTAGGCCTGAATTTTTTTTTGTGTTAGTTCTTAATACCGCTTGTCCCCATCCATCCTCTGTAACTGCTTATCCTGTTCAGGGTTGTGAGGAGTCTGGAGCCTCAGACACTATAAGTGCAAGGCTGGGAACAATCAAACATGGGGTACCAACCCATCACAAGGCACACTGCACACACCTACAGGCAATTCGGCAAAACCAATTCACCTCAGCATATTTTTCGACTGTGAGGGGAACCTGGAGGAAACCCCACAACAACACAGGGAGAACACATGAACTCAGAGCCATGGCAGACACTCGAACCCTGGTTCCAGAGGTATGAAGTGACAGTGCGAGTCACCGCACCACCATGCAACCGCTCACTTGTCCCCAAAAACACATAATTACAGAAGATTCTTCTTATTATTTTCTTAACTGTGTCGTTTAAAAGGGTATGTTTATATGTGCGTTGTTTGTTGTTAATCAAAAAATTGATAATGTTCTTGAATAGCAAAGTATACAGCTAATGAGTGATTTGTTTCAGTGAAATTATATATATTTCATAAAAAGAGAGGATAGAATTTACATATTATAATTTCTTTATGTATAAAATACATGCAGAGAACAATGCTGTAATTTGTTGTTTACTACTACCCTTGAATACCATGTTTTCTGGACTGGTGTGTTTCAATATGAAAAGTTTTTTCTTTTCTTTATGGTCCAGGGGCCAGAAGCATGGAAGCAATTGTAGAAAGTTTTACCTCATTCATTCTGGGTGCCAAGATTTTTTTTCCTTATACAATTAACATTGTGCTGCAAATGGCAGCCGGCTGGTGGACGTTAAAACAACCTTCATCTTCAGTCAGTCAGCCTGCTATCAGTACTGTCGTCTTATTAGTGGGAAACATGCACCATTTGCTGATTTTAGCAAACATGGAAAAGCTGAACTGAACATTTCTCTGCAAGTAAAAGCAAGATCTAAACAAAATAAATTGTCATGGCAGATATATTTTCCTGTATTGTTTCATAGAAACAACTCTATTAATACTTGGCTTGCCTTGGTGCAAGAGTTCGCTGGTTCAAATTTGTGAGCAAAATATTGATAGGGTGGTAGGGTGAAAAAAAGATGTGAAACTGACTGTGCTGCCCTTGATGACGTTAGCACAGAGTTTCAAGCCAGAAACTAATGACAGGCATAGGCTTGATGCCCGTTCTTCCTACAAACAAGGAGAGTTACAGCAGCATAGCATGTAACTTAGATTCGATATAGTGCAAAGGATTGCTAAACTTTTAATACATAATTTTGATTTATTTCAGAAGATCCATTATAACATGAGCCGCAGAGCTGGTATTTAATATGAATTGATAATGTATCATAGTCTTTTAATTTCCATAATTCTTCATGTGGCCTCTACAGTATCTTATCCTTTCATGTAGTTTGTTTCTGGATAAAAATTTACAGTGTAGACTTTTAAAAAAAGGCCAAGTCTTACATTAATCAAAAGTAGTTACTCAACAGTCTTGCATTCTGTGGCCCTTTGTACCATATGACAATTAAGGCATAGCTCAAATATTGATTCTAATCAGACAGTGTTCCTCTGTACACTAATAACTATCACTTTACATAATGAGTCTTAACCTGGCTTTTTGATGGTTTTGTGATTATCGGATAGGTCACTGTGATTGCTTGGATGTCATGCAAATTGATATTTCTGCATTAGTAGGAGGAAATCAAAGTTCTGAAACATATATGCCTGCTTTCACAGATAAAGAGTGTTAAAGGGCACCAGTGAGAGTTTTAAACTCAGCCAGGCTGGATTCAGCGAAGGGTCAACACTCAGCTCCCTCTGATTTGCTGAAGAGTGTGAGTTATCTTACTCACCAAGTGCTGGATGCATCTGCTCTTTAGACATCTGTATTTAATCAGACACAGCTAATTTCCCAGGGAAGCACAAGAGAGAAACTCAAAAGAGTATTTTGTGGGAATGGGAGTCCTTTACTAAAGTAGGGAGTTAGAGTTAGTTACGTATGAGGCTACTCACCCATAAAAGTACTGATGATACACCACATTCTGAGCTTAGTGACTGCCTGAAGGTTTTTCTCAATAGGTGGATTTGTTCTTTTTATTCATGAAAATGATGTCATGAATGAGTTTATAGCTTCCTGAAATTGTTAATTTCTGAATTTGATTTTGAGCCATACTTCACCACCTCTGGCTGTGAGATCATTTCAGTGTGACTTTATCTGTTGTTTTCTTTCAGCTTGTGTTTATGGAATGTAGGCCCATTCAACAATCCAAGAGATTCAAAAGCTTAATTGACAATTAAATAAATAGAAGTACAACGAAATAGTTGCTTGCGTACATCCCTCCAGACTTAAACAATATATAACAATAACTAATAATAAACAGCCAATAACAAACACAGTAGTTAGGGCAAATAGCATAGATACAATGTGCTAGGAGTAATTAAAATAAAATTCTTTATTTACACAAGTATGAGGACAGGTACATTAGAATGCTGTGCTTCTCCTACCCAGTCCTGCACTCCATGGGACACACATGCAACTCACAACACAGGGTTAGCCAGCCTGTAGCCGCCTGGAGACCAGACATTCCCTGATTCATGCCAAAAAAACATATTGCAAATTGGACTATGAAGCTCCATCTACTTAATTTTTTTGCTAGGTTGCATAATGTGAAAAATCTATTTTCAACGTCCAAGATCGTCCATCCAAATCATACAAAACTCTAACTGTAGCATCTTGAAACCACGTAGACAAAAATTTTTGATCAGGCAAATTGTTCAAATGCCACAAGCCAAGGAATTTCTTGGGTGTGCTGATACTGAACTTATGGACCAATTTCAACAGAACATCTGATTCTCACCAAACTTGTTCTGTGTTGATGGTATGATATTCTAAAGCCACTTCCCAAATTTCACCCAATAGGGAGTACTAAAACTCAACTGTCAATGCAACACCCTGAACCCCCTTAAAGGGTGGAGACCTCAACCCCTCAATGCTCAAACCACAGTTATGGCCTTGCATACATATACAACCCTCAGTGCAATATCGAGGGAGAAAAAACTCACCGAACGTATTGTAGCTTGAGATATAAAATGAAATAATAATAATGAAAGGAATCTAAGTATTAATGTACAAAAAGTGATAAAATACCCAAGGCTGTTGCAAATATGGGGGTTGGGCAGTCAACCTCCAATAACAAGAATAAATAACAGCATTTATCTTATCTTTTAATATGAAGCCACACATCACTGAAGCCAATTCACTGCACAGGCAGAGCATGAGGACGAGACATACACCTAACAAAGACTGTAGTCCTGTATCAGACAAACCTTAAACAGTGTTTCTTATTTAAAAAGATGACATCTTCATTAGTCTAAAATATTTTTTACATCTTCATAGCATCACATCCTTTCACTATGTGATTATTACATGTGTGTCCATTGCGATGTCGTGATATACATTGCACCCCCCCCCCCCAAATTAGGTTCAACTGACACCACTGCTAGGATCCATGCATATTTACCAAACTGGATACATGCAACAACTGTTTTCTGGTTGTTTCCAGTACTATAGGTATATGATTTTGACCTTATTCCCACACAGTAATCAGTGTGGCACAATTGCATTTGTTTATGCTTGATTATCCTTTAGATGTGGAACAGATGTTGATTCAGACATTTGTTCTATAGGATAACTACGTTCCAAAGTGTGAAAAACATTCCATTCCACTTAAAATTATTTACACTCAGGTTCATAACTACAGTATAGACCATGCCAACTACATTCAATATGTAATTACCACTAAAAATACAGTATATAAAACTTCACAGTATATTCATTTGTGTACTTGTGAATTATGTATGAAGTTTCCTGATTTGTAATGATGTTTCCATAATAAATATCAGTCAGAGGGTGACCCAAATGCAAACATTAATGAGGGGGGACATGTATGCTCTTATGTATGTAATTGTGACTGATCTGAAGCTATTCACGTTTCCGTTACAATTTATACTCAAAAAGTACATTTTGGATGATTGTAAATTCATTGTTTCCCTTTTTTAAACCGTATATCTACATCATTGACGTACTGAGTAGAAAACGGCACTAGTATATAAAAAAATATTGTCCAATTTGTTAAATATACCTAACCACATTTAAAGGTAGTTGACAATCATCTGCCTGAGGTAATAATACTATTTGTACACCAGGTCACACCTATAGAGTCTGTCTTCTTTGGTTCTCACACATGCAGAAACATTTCTAGGACATTTAACTCAATTTCAGCTGTGATTGAATGAAACGGGGTGGGGGTGATAGCCGGCGGTGATGGTAGCCTAGGACACCATATTGGCTAGGAACTAGGTGCTGAGTATAGCCAAGCTAACTACAGCCCTGTCTCTCCCCCATGTGGAAGACATTGGGAAAGTTATTGTACCTTGGAGTTCTTGATGAAGTTGACAAAGAACAGGGAAACAACAGGCACTGGTGAGCATTATCACTCCTTTTAAATGTTAAAATGTGAAAAACTGGAATACAAGGCATACACAAATATGATAGTCACCTCAGGACTCTTAATCTAAATTATTCTGGTTATTATCTAAATTATATTGATTATTTATTCAACCGTCCATCCTTCGACACCTACTTTAGGAGGTACCAGCTTACTTTCAGAAGGGGTAGTGTGCCCCTCCTCTTGGTGACCATGACGAAACTATAGTGGGTGTAATTTGAATTCGAAGAATCGAATGGCATTTCCATGTTTAGGAAACGAAATGAGCTCAGTGTAATCTGCGAATTGAAGTTAGACACTTCCTTCTCCGTTCTTACAAGAAGAGTCCTCAATGCACTACAATCAGGAGAATTGTTAGAATTGCTGCGCAGGCGGGTACAACACGCGACTTCTGAATGGAATATATTGGAATTATTAATACAACTGAAACTCATTAATGGGATTACAAATTTCTCAAAGGTATTATTATTATTATTATTGTTATTATTATTATAGTTTTACAGAAGAAAACTTTACCGTTTAATCTGTAAAATTAATTATTTCTGGTTTTTTTCTGTTTTTCTCACCAATTAGAGTATTAGTTTGAAATGAAAACTATTGCAATTCAAAAATACTGTTTTTTTCTGTATAAATATTGAGAAAAGATATATAAATCTGTTATGTGTTTTAATTAACTCTCATAAAGCATGTTTCATGATTTTTTTCACGGTTTAATCCGCTGTTTTCCAGTGAATCCTATATACTGCATAGCTACATATATCGGCTCATTAAAATCTCGTAAACGAAGATGCAGACGGTAATTTTTCTAGTCTTTGTTATGTGTTGAAACGGGTTTGACACAAATTTCTGTAACATCACCTGCTGACATTTTTCTGACTGAAAGAACAATCGGAAAGCATTATTGGAACTCTGCTGTTTTTTTTTTTTTTACTGTGTTTTATCTCATTGATATATCGAGCACTGTTAGTTTCAATTTCGTGGCAAAGGCTATCAGATGTTCAATAAACTGTCTGTATTTGACAATACCATGCATGTCTTTTATCCCTGCAAGTGCTCCCGTTCCTCAATTAAGTTAACCACCCCCATACAACTATGCTGGCCATACCACACTTTAAAGCAGAGATTCTTTTTTGAATGATGTGCAATAATTTTGTAACTAAAATACACTATAACGGTTTATAAACATTCCTCAGTATTGCTTTGCTTATCTAGTTATCTTAGATGATGCTCCATGAACGCTTCTTTGAAAAGAGAAGTATTCTGGCATCTTCACAATAGTATACATGTATGCCGTGCTTTTTGATTCTGTTCTTTGACCAAAGTTCTACTATTTCTTCAAAGTTGATTTAAACTGTAAGGGGTCCTCTCTTCATCAGCCTCCCCCGGTTTGCGCCGATCCCGCCCACTTTGTCAGAAGGCACGGGTCATGCTTGATAGTTTTCCAATAATCTTTTTGAAACTTAGTCACATTTTATAGCCATCTGCTGATCTCCTAAAGGCTCCATGTTACCCGTTGCTGAGTTTGTACTTGGATTCATACCATCTCATAAAGGAGGGTTACAATCATAGCACAGGGGGAGGATAAATTAGCTGTAAGGCAACTGGACAAACTTAAGCTTATTAACAATAATTACTGCTAAGAGAATGTACAGTTTTCCAACTAATGATTTTAAAATTATTTTTAATTTATTTTAAGAATATATTGGCTTTGCTGTTGCTATAACAAATAATTATTATAACTACCTAACTTTAAGAAGCTTTCTAGAGAATGGATAGATGCAGAAACTGCTTTTATAGTAGAAGTACATAATATGAGTTTTTGAAACACTTACTGATGTATTATTTATGTCTTTTTTTTCAGACTAAGGATGTTATTTAACATAAAACATATCCTGTGGTGGTTATTTTATGTACACCAGACAGTTGATGGTAAGATATGTAATATATTCCAATCATGTATATTAGATGTAATGTTTCAGGTTTAAGTTGACCTGGTTATTTTGAGATGTATCCAGCATGAACTAAACTTCTGTGGCTGTATTTAAAAGAGCAGTGATCAGGTCAGTCAATTGAGAAAAAAAAAACTCAGTTAACCTTGTAAAGATAGCGAAGGAACATACAATTACTGAAAATACTTTGCTAAATATATGAGTATGTGAGTAACATTTGTACGTTACCTTTTTCTTTATCACTAACTTCAGGCACTGTTTTGGAACTGAACCCAATCAGCGGCTCTCTGTCGGGCAGGGTTGTCCTGCCCTGTCACTTTAATGCGTTCCCCACCACTATGCCCATCAACATCACTGTAAGGACAGAATACTTGCGCATCAAATGGACAAGGATGGAGGGTGATACCGAAAGTACAGTTCTGGTGGCACAGCAGGGGAAGATTAACATTGCATCTAGCTACAGGAAGCGGATTTCAATACCCAGCCACCCTGAGGATATCGGGGATGCCTCCCTGACGATAGTCAAACTGCGTGCCAGCGATGCAGGGCGATATCGCTGTGAAGTCATGTATGGGGTTGAGGACAAGCAGGACACCGTTTCCTTGGATGTCGATGGTAAGAATACTTATTTTTCTTTTAAGCGGTGTTTTAGTTGAAAATGGCACTAAAGCGAGTATTATAATATTCATGGACTCTAAGGTCAAGTATATTATACTCTTTTGTGGGCATCATTAAAAAGTTGTCATATTTTATTATTATTTTTGCACAGATCAAAATTGCTACTTTGGCCATTAAACATTTAGTGCTGGATGTTTAAATGTGCACAACAGAAAGAAATGCTACAGAATCAGATCAAACACTACTGAAGTGCATGAATTAACGCAGCCTATCACAAGCCCAGCTGAGGGTTATTTTGGTGTAAGTCTCTATTAATAAGAGATGTTTATATTGATAAGAAGGTAGCATAGCAGCTCAGTTGGTGGCAGTTTCGTCCTGGACTTCCCAGCGGCAGGTTCACAGTGATGGTACTGTCATTCCCAATTTTCCTGTTCCCTCCTATAATACAAATACGTGCAGTTATTGTAGGCCAACCTACTGGTCCTAAATTGTCTATAGGGTTGGACTGGCATCCCATCTAGGGTGACCTGTGTGTTCTCAACTCTTTATCTACTAGATACTAGATTGGAAAAGATGGATAGATAAAAGATCTCATAGGACAATTATATTACAACCTTATACTATATGCACAAAAAATAGGGCAAACGAGTATAAAATATAGCTACTTCATGATGAGGCCAGAGGGTCTTTTTGAAGCTTCTGCAAAAACAGTGTTGCTTCACGTCACAGCTTGTGCATTGGATAATTTACAGAAAAGGCTGTGCAGAACTAATGTGGATAGAAGCATTCAGTTGTAAAAAATACAGCATCTAAGTAAAGTTATGATTCAGCACCTGGTTTAAAACAGAAGTTTATAATCTTCATTATACGTGGAAACCATATAATTTCATGGTGTAATACCCCTCCGTATAAATAATATGTTCAGGCAATCAGAGCAGGACCAATGCATTTATTAAGGAAACAGTTACAGTCGTTGGTGTCCATGTTTGCTACCCTCGTGGTCTTGAATAGCTTGAACTCTCATAATATCACAACCAGTAGACAAAGAAATTTAACAATTTGTGAACAACTAAATGGACCATGGACCTTCTTCATGTTCAGAATGAAATCTACTAGCCTCATTGTAAAGTGGTTATAGTAGTTTTAGTTGGGGCGTCCAGTTGTGTTTACATGATTGTGGTTCTGTTTCAGGAATTCTGCAATAATGCCAGCTGTACATTTCAGAAATTCAGATTTTAATAAGAATAAGTAGCATTTGGATTAGCTAACAACAGATTATTAAGGGAAAGGATGGCTCTAAATATCAATATGAGTATTTTGTATAATGTAATGGTGCTTTGGCAAACTGAGAGGTGCTGAAGAAAGCTTGATAACACAAAACTCCATTTTTTCCTTCCTTTTCTCCATACCTTCTTTTTAAACATCAAGTTTTAGGCGACCCAACACCACTAATGCAGCATTCTACTTCTAATCATTATTTATAGAGAAGGCCACATCAATGGCTGGTCAAAGATAGCATGTACTGCAATGAGGTACAATGTAGAACTAATGGCACCCATTCATCCAACTGTCTCCTATAATTCCATTTCAAATAAAGTCAGTGACCCTATATACGTATATCCGCACAGGGCCTGAGACAAGGGACAGCTTGTATGGGATGTCAGCCAATCAGAGGACACACACACAAATGAATTGAAAATTGGCCGATTGACTTAGATGTTCATTTACCCAGACCAAATTCACATAAATGTGGGGCAGAATATGTAGAACACCAGACATACCAGACACAGACCAGGCAAGTTTAATACTTCCAGCTCTGGAAGTGTGAGTTTGCAATGCTAACCATCACTCTCACAGGGCAATGTGCATCACGTTACATTTTTTTATTTGCCTGACACTTACACCACGAGCATTCCCCTGTGAAGGACCCCATCTAGATAGAAGTACTGCTAAACTAAGCAGATAGTTGTTCATTAAAGACGAATGCAAATTCTACTTAACAACCTTGAATCGTAAGCTAAAGATATCTTTGGTTTTGTACAGGTGTTGTGTTTCACTACCGGGCAAATACCAGCAGGTATAGCATGAATTATGATCAGGCTGTAAAAACTTGCCAGTCTATAGGAGCCTCAATTGCCACGTTTGCCCAGCTAAAATCAGCCTATGAAGATGGTTTTGACCACTGTGATGCTGGCTGGATTGCAGACCAGACCGTGAGGTAAGATATTTCTGTTCACATAGTCTGTACTATAACAAGATGTACAGTCTGTGATTTGGTTTAACAATATTTTGCAGCAATTTATTACTTCATTTTAACATTTTTTTAACAAATAACTTTTTGGCTAGACTGTGAGAGTGTCTTTGGTCTTTTGATTAAAGAAAATTAACTAAATATTTCTGATCTTCCATTAAGATATCCAATCACAAAACCCAGGGCTGGTTGCTATGGAGATAAAATGGGAAAACCTGGTGTCAGAACATATGGAGTTCGAGACCCTAAAGAGACATATGATGTATATTGCTATGTGGACAAGCTCGAAGGTGAGAAAAGTCTTCATTACACAAGTTGGAGAAGCAGGTGTGAAAAGTAAAATGGAACTAAATAAATAATCTTTTATATCAAAGTGAGAAAGAGGTGCCACATTTCCACTGAAAGTTCTAAAATGTTAATGGTAATGTTTCAAAATCATTATAGTAATTTAATTTAAAATTTAAAAATTACTTTGTTTTATTGCTCTACCTTGTTCCTGGAAGAGGCCTCAGGCACTGCTGTGATCCTGTACCAGACAAACTCTTGGAAGAGTCTGAGAAAGAAAAATTTTATTGGTCAACAAATTTTCACTTTATTTTTGACACACGAATCAAAACATCCATAAATTATTTGTAATCTTTGTTTACATTGATATATAACTTCTAAAAGCCAAGAATCGTTTGAGCTTGCAAAGGTATTTACTGTTACACATATTGTGCTGTTTATAATTGTGTTCATGAGATTTTTGTTCCTGGCCGATGTCTTGTCAAAACACTAAAACACAATTTCATTATTTACATAATAATAACAACATACTCGTGATTAATTGCAAAGTGCACAATGTGTGTCAGTTTTTCCAAAAATATTTGCAGTGGTACAACTTTCTGATGGCTTGGTCAACACCCCAGCATCTGTGTGTGTATGTCTATATATACATACAGTATGTATATTACATATCACACAATTAAACCAAACCATATGATCATCCAACTGATTTATTTACAAAA
>JABFDZ020000044.1:25092459-25103317 GCA_019775955.2 Pollimyrus isidori | reverse complement strand
TTTTTGTTTTTTTAATTGCATTACGGACAATAAAGAACTTTATCACAATATTCTAATTTTCTGTGACAGTCCTGTACCTCCTTCTGGAAGTAGGGTCAACCTATTGCAACTTTTTTTTTATTTCATCAACACTTGCCTGACTGACTACCTCTTCAAGAATTCAATTCTGTCATATAGGACTTTCAGTTCAAGTCTACTTCTCCTATGATAAAGTAGAAACAGTTGACCAATTCTGTCCTGAATGCTGAGGGACTTGGGTTCTCTTTGAACTAGTGACAGTAGGTCATGAATCCACATTCATGAGTTCACACTCAGACATAGAGTCCTGCCTCATGTTATGCATATGTGTGTCTGGGAGGTACATAATTCGGGCAACAAAATGTTTGACCTGTTATGAGGCACTGGCTTGTTCCTCTGGATCTTGGCTGGGGCTAGAGCACAAAATTAGTTTGTTTACAGAGAGTTTCTGAGTGAAGGAATACGAGTGATGCTACAAAGTGGTGTAATGTAATTACAAGCCAAGAATAATCCGCAGGATAGAGCAACACAGTGCAGTATAGGTAGCACAGTTAGCTGGGTGAATTATTGGTTGCGTCTTTATGAGTTCACCTGGAATTCAATTAAAATGACTAAAATTAAATTTAAGGGCTGTAATAAGTTATTGAAAGTTTAAAACTATTTACGGAAGCACTGAAGGCAAAAACACAACAGCAAAAAACAAAAAAATATGCCAGAAAATACAAAAACACAACATAAATAAAAAAAACAAAACAGCAAATATGAAAACACACCAGGGAATGCATAAACACTACAACATTATTGGTACTAAAAACAGAAAGGTTATGTACCTACTGATCATCACATGCTTGTACGTGACAGTACAGGCAGTCTGTCAATCAGCCGACAGTCGTAACTATAGTGAATGTGAAGATTGACCTATGAAGTCAGCAACTTTGGTTTAATCCTAATTCAGCAATAAAGGTAACTAGTTATTAAAATGATCTCTGGTAACGTTATACTACGTTAGGTTATTTATGTGGTGTGCTATTTTCAATATGTTTTTTTGTTATGATGAACCTTACAGCTAAGGATAAGGAGGTGTAAAACTTACATTGGAACTATCTGTGTGATGGTACTGATTATTGTTTATTAATTTTTAAACTGAAATTTAGGGGCAGTTTACTTCCACCGGAGGCTATGACTGAACTTAAAGCTGGTAAAACTTGTATATCTCTGTATCCATGCAGAAAGAGCCATAAGGTCTGGTGGGAGGAAATATTCCATTCTTTCATAGTACTTTACTTTTGGAAATGTTACATATAAAAGAGGGAGACGAACAGGCTCAATAAACAAAATAGCAAGAATATCCCATGCATTACAGTAAATGTCAGTCTGTTGTTCCATTTGAGTGAGAATTTTCTGGAACTTGAAAAATAAAGCAGCATGTACTGACAAACCCATCCATTCCTCCATTTTCCAACCCGCTTATCCTACGGGGTCACAGGGGGTCTGGAACCTATCCTAGAAGCAACAGGCACAAGGCAGGGAACAACCCTGGAGAGGGGGCCAGCCCATCGCAGGGCACATTAACATGCCAGCCACTCACACATGCACACCTACAGTATGGACAATTCAGGAATTACAATCAGCTTCAGCTTGTCTTTGGATTGTGGGGGGAAACCGGAGTAACCGGAGAAAACCCCACGACGATACGGGGAGAACATGCAAACTCCACACACATGTGACCCAGGTGGAGACATAAACCCAGGTCCCAGAGGTGTGAGGTAACAGTGCTAACCACCATGCCACCCCCTATTGATAAACCATACAGTATAATGACCACTTCATTATGGAGGAGGTTTGTTCCATATTTTGCCTTTCAATACTGGTCAGTGATAAATCTCTTAAATCACTTTATTTACATGTATCATAGAACTCAGTAAAAATGAAATTCTTGTGCCACAGTTACAAGGGAAGGAACAGGTGTATGAGGGATAAGACACAGCAGTATAAACCGTGCAAAAGGAGATGGAAGAGTGCAATGCTGGGAGAGGAACAATAAAAATATTCAGTACACATCAGGTTAGGGAAAGTGCAAAGAACATTGATAAAAGTGCAAAGAGATGTGTGAACTTCATGTTTCTTGGCAAGGAAACAGGATCTCCTGGGAGTAACGGACGTAGGAGTAATTATAAGAACACAACAGCAAATTCATTGACATTGAAACAAATAAACCTATCTCAAATTCACCTATAAAACACATTCATTTATGTTCGATCAGACCAGATTTGTTGTAATGATAATGAAAACAGGCATAGCACCGTAACGTTAACATTATAGTCGAGAACAAACTATATGGCTTAATATTGCCATTACATTATGAAATTAAAATAATGATTATATATACATTTATATATGAGTAAACACATGATTTATACTGGTGAATACACCAAAATATTTTGCCTGCTTCAGAGTCACCCCCAACATTTGAAAAACCATGTAATTTACAATATCCTCATAACATTACAATGGGAGGCTCACATCTATAAGTCTTTTGATATCAGTGTGTATAGTCATATCAAATGACATCCATTTTATTTTTGTATCTTTTTCTTATATCTGATACCCAAAGATGTACCCTTGGATTAGCTATAGTTATGTCTGTTAGCTGATTGAAAGGCTGCCCTATCAATCAGTAATAAGCATGTGATAAACAGTACGTACATACCCTTTCCGTTTTCAGTGCCACTAATGTTGTGTTTTCGTATTTACTGGTGTGTTTTTGCGTTTGTGTTGTGCTTTTGTATTTGCTGGTGTGTTTTCATATTTGCTGTTGGTTTTTTGTATTTTCTGGTGTGTTTTGCTCTTCAGGGGTTCCATACTATTCTGCAGACATAAGACTACCACAAGAATTCAAGCTTATGGATTTACACCGGACTCGCTTGAGTCAATAACTTTGGTGACACCTGGCGGTGATTTAGGGGTTGGTTAGTTCCAACACAACCCATTGTTTGGACAAAATACAAAGTTTATATCATTCAGATATAACCGAAGCCAAGTCACAATCCCTTGCACATGGCACCGATAATATTTTGGATCAGTCACATAAAATACACCTAAATTTATTTATTTTAATTTGAATTAAAATGACATAATTTTGAATGTTAAAAACTGCATGTAAACCTGTAGCATGTAAACCTGTATGAGTGGAATGAGTGTGGCCACTGTAGGGTTGGGTTCTCCATGCATACTGTACATGCCTCCCTTGGTCTGAGGGTGGAAGGATTGAAATCCTCAGAGTAGAGTCCTAGTTTGGATCCTCAGTGTGAAATTGAACGTGTGATCATCCAGCTGCAGGAATTACGCAAGTCCTTTGTACTCTGGCTTTCTTTTCTGGTCAATTGACTGATAGCCCATGACAGTTCCTTATACAGTATAGCAGTACATTAAAAAATAGCAGCATGAAAGCGTTGCGCACTGTCTGCTCCATGTATCATTTAAATTAGCCATGAGCCCTCCTCGTGCTGATCACGATCTCAAGATCGTCTTTTATACAGCATCCTTATACCTATGTATGTTATAGGGCGCATGCTGAATTAGGGGTGTTTTATTTTAGTAAAGCTAGCCCTTGCTTGAAGTCTGTGTGGTGAGTGACGGGTCATTAGTTTTATACTGCATGTAAGCAGGCTATGCATGCCATTTTAAAGCTTTGAATCAACTTCACTAAACTATAACGTGACGGTTTATTGAGCTGCATCAATTCACTAATTTAATTAATTAGACTCGGCTTGGTATTTATGATTGTGATTGGTGTTTATGATTTTCTAAATGTTAGTTGTGTTTATTCAATAAACATTTACAAACTCATTGTTTATTAAAAGTGTGTACGAGAAAAATATTCAGGCGAAACTGGAACGTTCATATCGTAACGGGGCAGTTTTCGAATCAATAAAGTGACGAGTTTGTTTTTGTGCATGCTCGTCATTGCGTCTTTGTTGTTTTGTGCACACATGGGCCAGTTCAGTATAGTGAAATCTTATATTGCCCACATTAAAAATAGTAATGTGAACAGCCAAACAAAAGCAGAAAATCAGAATTGAGCATTAAGGCCTGCAGTGTGAATGTAGCCTATGAAATACCATCCACCATTAGCCAATAGCATTGTGGTACCACAGCACCAATGAAAAGACTGAAAGGTCATCATTTTGAAATCTACACGAAGGGTCTAGAGGTTATGTGTTTTCTGGCTGGTAAGAACACATCAATAAAACAATTGGGGAGTGGTATTGATAAAGGTGGGGCCCACTTTTTTTCAGGCTGTGAGTAACCTACATACCTCTATATACAGTATATCTCTATATTAAATGATGCTAACTTTAAGCTGAAGCAACATCACAATGTGGAATGTTGGAGTGTTTGCATATATGGATATTTGTAATTGTATGGTACAACAAAGACTTTGTATGGTAAAATCCAGTTGAACTTGAATCACTTGATGGCTTGTGTTGGAGTTGTACTCTGCCGGGTCCATTGATGAGAAGAAGAGATTCACAGCTGAGACGAGGAGTAGGTGCAAGCCACGGGTTTATTCTGTAACAGGGTTCAAGCTGGGAGTGTCTGTCTGACATACATTCAGCATGTACAGGAAGAGGCTCAACCATATGTATCGGCTCTGTCCTTCTTATAGCTCCTTTGGGCATCTCCCCCCTCTCTCGGTACCTTACATCTACGTGGCAACCACATGTTCGACATTTGACCGAGTTAGTCAGTTAGTACTTGTCCTTGTGGAAGGCTAAAGATAAGGGCCACTTACGTTGTCTATCTGCTCTCTCTTTCAGTCTCGATTGGATCACCCACCCCTGCCGGCGCCAGTATGTACTTGTTTCGATTTAGTTGCAGCCTTATAGAACTATTCCCTCAATTTCCCCCTTTTGATCTCCATTTGGATATCACCCTGATTTTGCTGATTAGTAATATTTTGCCTTATTTATGAAATTCTGCATTCCCCCTTTTGATCTCCACTAGGAGATCACCCTATTGTCAGGGGAGGCGTAGTTCAAATCTGTCCAGAGGACCATTGTCCCTCCCTGGCCCACCCAGCTGGAGAAGCATCCTCTGCGCATAGGTGTCATCCTACTTCTCTATGTCTGTCTAGGGTGTCACGACACCACTCGCTGGAAATGCTCCCGGTAACCCACGCACTTGCCAGCTCTTGTTTGGACAGTTGAAAGCATATTATCATAACCATGATCATCAACAGTTTAACCTTTTAAGCCTCACACATAACACACTTATTTCCCCCACATTCCCCTTTTTATCCTGGACTCCATTCTGGTCCTGATGTTCTTCAATCAGCAGGAGTAGACTACCTTGCTGATCCGGTCAGGTCAAGGGATTCCTGAGGGAAGGGATTCCTTCCCTCAGGGCCTCCTGGACCTCTGCTGTGGTTCTACCTGGGCCCTCCACAGCCGCACCCTGCCTTCAGTGAAACCACGTGTCGCCTTAGCCTTTCAAAAGAATTGCGTGTGATGCTCTCTCAATGACTTGGAAGGGGCGGGTCTACCTGGCTCTAATCATTTCCGCTCAAAGGGGGTGAACCCGGTCCCCTGGTTTTATGGAACACCTCACTGACATCAGTGTCAGTGGTAAAATGTCAATCCGATTCATTTTAGTCTGTGCTCAGATTTTGCCAATTTTTGTTTTATTGTTTGGTTCATTCGCTCCCATTTTCCCTGGGACTGAAGATGATACACAGTCCTGAATGCATGTTTCATATCCAGCGCTTTCTCCGCCTTCTGAAGGTCCTCGTTCTTAAATTGGGACCCATTGTCTGACCGAATCCTATTGGGAAACCCGTGTCGTGGTATATATTGATTGATCAAAAACTTTCTCACTGATGCTCCATCCTCCTTCTTTGTAGGCCATGCTTCCGGCCACCCTGAAAATGCATCCACACACATCACCACCTATCCACACCCTCTCACTGGAATGTCCATGTCAGTGTAATCCTGCTCTCAGCCATTGCCTGAGTTGCACATGCACTGCGCCTACAGCCTATGTCGAATCTGAGTATTTGGTAACTTCTTTTCCTTCTGCTAATCTTACGGCCTGAATAACCTCTATCACCTAAGCTTGGGTCTCTGGGCTGACTGGCTCCTTCCAGTTTTTCTGCCTTCAAAGTCACAAAGTCACCATCGGGGAAGATGGTGGTGCAGAAGGCAGTGCTCTCGTTCGGCAACCAGAGGGTTGCAGGTTCGAGCCCCGTTTACTCCTGGCCCCATCGAAGTGTCCTTGAGCAAGACACTGAACCCCGAATTGCTCTCGGTGTGCAGGTTGGCACCTTGCATGGCAGCCTCCGCCACCGATGTGTGATTGCGTGTGTGGATGGGTGAATGTGAGGCATAATTTGTAAAGCGCTTTGTAGAAAAGCGCTATATAAATGCAGTCCATTTACCATTTACCATTTACCACATAGTACTGGCCTTGTCTGGCCACCACCTCATACCCTGCCTACAAACCTCCTGTATCTGTTCCAACACAACACCCATCTGTGAACCATCCTCTGTTCCTTCTATATTTTCTGCTTCTAAGTCTGGTCTGACTTTCTCCTCCTTCTGAACTCGGTACCCACACTCGTATGGTTCTCCCCCGCTCATGTGGTCTGCCATGTTGATCCCTTTGTGAGAAAAATTCAGATTAGGTGCCTCTAGTATTTTACTGAGTCTCTGCTGCCTGAGTGACGTCATGATAAACGTCTGTGAGTTCACATGAGCTGTTTTCTAAATAATGTTGGCTACTCCTGCTGCATGCCTTGTGCATGTGAGGTGTCTTTTTCTGTGGTGACAAGCTTTACACTGACTTACATCAGCACTCTCCTTTATCCCCCTTTTTACTGAAAGAAGATGGTGTCAACAACGTCTCCATTTTCAAAACATCAAGATAGAAGGGGAGGGAATAGTCTGGCAGGGCAAGGTCAGCGGCAAGCGCCAGGCGTTGCTTTAGAGCGATGAACGCCTCTTCTGCTGCAGTGTCCAAATTAAGGGGGGCAGTCAGGCGTCTCAGCCCATGTTCCTTCACTAGGGCCCGAAATGGCTGTGTGAGACCTGTGTAATCATGTATGTGCGGCCATACCCTGTGAGCCCCAGGAATGACCGCATGTCCTTGACTGTAACTGGTTTGGGGTGATACAAGATGGCAGATCAATGGGCAGGGGAAAAAATTAAACGACTGTGCGGGCAACCTGTAGTTTCTCCCTGCTGACTTTACTTCTCTGTTGCCCCACTCTAACCTTCTGTTCAAGGCCGCAAACTACCACTGATAGTAATATTCTGGCCTGTACATTCTCTTACCGCCACAACACTTTCTCTTGCTTTCCAACATTGTTCCCTACATTCTAGTTCCTCCTGTTTAAAGTGCCCTCCTTTTAGCCATCTACCCGCAGTCTGATGATTCAGATTTCTACAAGCCTCTTTTAGTCGCAGGCCACTCGTTCCATTATCTGCCTTGGGGATGGTTTATGCTAAACAAAACGTCTTTTTATTGGGGGATGATAAAATTCTAAACGAATTAAGTGCTGTTCACAAATATTTAGTGTGCTTAATCCAATTAATAAACTTATTCTAGTCTATCCCAAACTCAACACATGATTCCCTAGTACTTTTGCTATATTAGTCCACAGGGCTATTATCTATTCCATTTAATGTTAGCACCTGTTGCGACAGTGTAGAGCAAAATCAACTCAATGTATCGTTTATCCTACTGAGGATACTGCACCTGGGAGACCCCACACCTTTTGCCACTAACACATTCTCAATAATCCACACACCCTATCAACATACACCTTTCTCCTCCCGTGGGACCAAGAGTGGGCCGGCCAAACCCCGAACAGTGCCTCAGCCCGGTGTCAGGGGTCTGTGACAGAACCTGTCTTAGGTTGTTCCTGTCCTCACATAAGAATCTTACCCATCCTCGGCCTGTTACGCAGTGCTGTGCTACTGCATGCAATGCATTTACTGTCCAGCCTTCACCATACAGTGCTGCACTACGAAAGTCCCAGCTAGGGGTGTTCTTAGAACTCACCCTAGGCGAGCTCCTGCTCGGAAGTTGTAATGACCGCCTGAGGTACCTGTCGGCCCTGATTATACTGAATCAGCGGGTGCGGCCAGGCTGGCACACTTTTGGGCGTTTAATTGCTGAGAACTCTCCTTCTGACAAACTGTAAGACCGTGAGCCGTGGCAGCAGAGTTACAGGCAAGTTCAGCCGAGAGAGAGAGAGCGAATGATAAGCACGCAAGCCAGGGAGAGCCCACAACTTTTACTCCTACACTCACAGATAAGCACAAATGTACACAATCTTTGAGACTCCCTATCTCGAATCTCTAACACGGTACCTTAGGGACTCTAACCCAGGGACTTCCAACCTGGTCGTTTAGGGACTTTAATCCAGGGACTTCCAACCTGGTCATTTAGGGACTTTAACCCAGGGCCTCCAACCCGGTTATTTAGGGACTTTAACCCAGGGCCTCCAACCCGGCCGTTTAGGGATTTTAACCCTGGGACTTCCAACCCGGTCGTCTAGGGACTTTAACCCAGGGCCTCCAACCCGTTTTAGAGAGGGGGACCTTATTCCCTCTTGCCAATTTGGCTTTAGGGGGTCCTGAATTCCCCGTGACACCAAACCCAGCTTTCCTACCGCTCGTCAGCAAATAGTGGGGTTGCCACACCAAGGCCGGTGCTTAGTTGTCACCAATAAGGTACTCAATCCTTCTCAGCAAAGCCTGCTCACAACATCTGACCAAAATACCTTAACCTTAACCACAATACATAGACATAATATATACCAAACCTATGAACCTAGCACATGCAACCTCTCCTCCGTCCAAATTTACCGGCAGGCCACAGGACACTTCAAACTGCTCAATTTGACATAGCCAATATGCAGATTTTGATATAACAGGCTCTGCTTACCTCTTCTGATCGGGGCCTCACAGTTTGCTGTGTCCAAGTAGGCTACGTCAATACTTAGCTGAATCTCGCGAACCTGCTGCTCATCCCGGACGAGCCCCAAATTTGTTGGAGTTGTACTCCGACGGGTCCATTGATGAGAAGAGATTCATAGCTGAGACGAGGAGTAGTTGCAAGCCACGGGTTTATTCTGTAACAGGTTGCAAGCTGGGAGTGTCTGTCTGACATACATTCAGCATGTACAGGAAGAGGCTCAACCATATGTATCGGCTCTGTCCTTCTTATAGTTCTTTCGGGCATCTCCCCCCTCTCTCGGTACCTTCCATCTAAGTGGCAACCACATGGTCGACATTTGTCCTTGTGGAAGGTGAAAGATAAGGGCCACTTACGTTGTCTATCTGCTCTCTCTATCGGTCTTGATTGCATCACCCACCCCTGCCGGCGCCAGTACGTTCTTGTTTCGATTTAGTTACAGCCTTATTGAATTATTCCCTCACTTGTTAGGATTTTAACAGTGCTGGATCAATATACTGTAGGGAAAATGGATTGTTTTCTGGGTGTTGTGCACTATGTTCAGTTATTTTTGTCTTAAATGTTATACTTTCATTTGTTCTCTTAAAATGAAATGCAGTTTTATTTATTACACAGATTGTGTAATATAATTATTATACAGTGAAACAAGACTTAAGTTAACCTTAACAAAGAGAAATTTGTAGCTGAGCTGTAAAGCGTACAAAAAACTTAACGTCAGTACAAATATTACGTTAAGGGTCGCTACTGCAGACTTGCATGGTTCACTTAACATACACTGCAGTAACATAGTAACAAGCAATCTTTTCTCTTTTGTGCTTTTTTGTTAGAAAGTTGACCTTATGTTGTGTTAGACTTTTTGTCAAAATTTTGCCATTTATTTAATTAATCATTTATTACATTTAACAAATCAGATTAACATGTGCTGCTTGTAATATATACTTATATGTACATTAACAAATTTATTTTAAAAACATGCAGATGATGATTGGAAAAAATACCCAACTAAATGTTTGGAAACACTGTTATTCACAACATTGTAAACACAAATTAAATCCAAAGAGGAGGAGATTTTGTTGAAATAAGTTAAAAGGGATCAGAAAGTGGCAAGATGAAAACTCTATTGCATTGGAAAAGCGTTTTTATGTTTTAATAATTGCATTTTTTCTTTTTCCAGTTATTCCAGTCAATATTTTGGACATATTTCAAGATCTGGTTGATAGAGATACCCAAACGTCTCTGATTTTTGGTAGTGAAGACCCTGAAGTTTCTATATCCACCAAAATAAACATAACCACAACACAGAGTTTCGTTAATGGGAAGACTGAAGTAGAATTAAAAGCATTGCCCCAGGAGGAATATGAGGCCAGGGGAGATCAGTCTGAAATGTCTACAGTACAAGTAACACAAAATAATACTACTATTGAATCCATGACAAATATGAGTATATTCAATGATGAAACAGTTAGAAACAAATCCAACCTGCCCAGTGATCCTGAGGTATCATCAACAATGTTGAATAAGGTACAATCCAAACTGACAGAACAGACTGTGGGAACAGAAAGACCTACACTCCATCCAACCATAGATGAAACAGAATATGCAGTCTCCTTTACAGGGGTAGGAGTATCAAGGGATGCAACTCAAAGGCTTGGAACTGTAGAATCTGATGTGTCTAGGTCAACTTCTGTGCCTAGTACGTTAAAATCTGAAGCGGAATCTAGGACTGGAGTCCTTCATTTTCCGAGCATGCAAACAACACCAATTTCTGCCGTGGAATCTAAAGTAACAGATGAGATTCCGCTGACAGCTACCGAGACAGCTATGCATTCCATAAGTGTGTCTGCAAGGACCGGTGTGACTG
>JABFDZ020000044.1:25050164-25068930 GCA_019775955.2 Pollimyrus isidori | reverse complement strand
GAGTGTTCAGCTGCTGGGTAGAAACAAAATTATGGTCTGGATTTGTAGCTTCTGGACCTGAAATGCCCAACACTGGTTGCAGGAGAAAGGGGTGGGTGATGGGGTGGGTGTCTTGGGCATGTAACACAAGGAGATCATGTAAAATCCAATCTGAGTGAGGGGCTGGATTTTAACCCCTAACCATAAAATAAATACAATATTTTAGCATTATTTGAGGTCATATAACAAATTTTGAGGTGATGATGTCAGGTAACAGTTCTACCTAAGTGACCATGACACCTATTTTTACTATTGTTGATGACAATAATAATAATTATAATTATAATCATGTAGTTATTAACAATTGTGTTACTATTAAAGTCACATCACGACCCGTTAATGCTGAAAAAAATTATAGAAATTTCACAAAAAACGTCTTTGGTGAATGCACATTAGTATGTGTAGTGTACATTCAGTGTTGATCTGACCTTTATAGTCTGAGGTGAAGCAGAAAACGTCATAGCGGTTGCTATGTTTATTCTGTGATCCATAATTTCTCATGCCTGCAGCTGCATTCTTGCCACCGCATGGTTCCCTGGGTACAGCGATGGGGTATTGCACAGAACCATCACTGAGCCAACCAGCGTTACACCAGTCAAACCCTTCTTTCCAAGCACTGTACAGCTGGGCAGTGGACGCCATAATTGCATCCTGTCGCAGGCAAGCTGTCTCTGCATCAAAGAAATTCAGGTTGTAGCGTCCCAGACGAGGGGAATACGGGAACACGACACCTATTGTTCGGAGAAATAAGTGAATATGATTATTGTGCCATTTCGAGGAGACATTAAAAGAGAATAAAAACCAAAATAGGAATTTAGAGTAATTAAGGAAGAAACAAAGTAAAAAAGAAATAATTAGTTAAAAAATTCATATATATTGATCTATTGGGTATTTAGCTTTCAGTAACATACGCATATACCAGCTTTACCGAATACTGCTTTCCTACGGAAATAATTATGTTGCACAAGTTTGTATTTAGTATTTGAGAAATGTAATTCCATAACAAGAAATTGAAACATTCAAATGGCATATACAGGCATATGCAGGTAAGGAGCACACACTGATTACAGTGTGTTGCACTACATTACAGCAGGATGAGAACCTGAGTGCAGCCATGCAGTGGGTGATACCTCAGGACTACAGCAATCTGAATGGGCCAGTGTGAGTTTTTTTCCCAGTGGCTGGAGCGTCAATCCCGCCACCAACACCCAAATTTCTCTGTACATTGGAGGACTTCCTTACAGAGCTGGATGTAGATTCTTGTCATACGCAGAATTAAGCAATTGCAAGTTAAGGGCCTTGCTCCAGGGCCCAATGGAGTTGGATCTCTTCTGGCATTTTTAGGATTCAAACCAGCAACCTTCTGATTACTGGAACAAATCCATAGCCTAAGAGTCACCAATTCATCCACCGTATTGCATATGCAGCACTGGGAAAAAATAATATATTATCTATATTATTTTTTTAATCTGCATTTTAAAGCCCTGGTTTAATCTTGGTTCTGCTGGCAGAAGGCTAAATCTGCGTGGCAGACTGCTTCCAGGTTCAAAGTTTCTACGACAGCAGTATACAACAACAAGTGAAGCAGGACACACTGGCACTGACTAAAACCCAGCCAAATAGAGGGCAGAAGCAACTTTCTAATGCCAGAGATGACCGTCAACTTGTCCAGCAGTGCCTCATAAACTGATGGATGATCCCAAGTGACCTTTGAATGGGAAACATTAAGTGGTGTGAAGTGCACTGCTAGGACAATTCTTAACAGGTTACTAGAAGCAGGAAAAAGCCCTCCATCAGTGAGAAGAAAGGAAGAGCCTGGCTGGAGTTTGCAAAAAAAAAGTATATTTACATAGGCAAGAAATCTAGATTGAATAATGTGTGAAACTGAAAATTTTGCTGTGGTCCAGAACTGTATATTGTATTATTTGTTCTTCTTTGTGCTCCAGTGGATTGGTACATAATAGCTATGATGTAAGAGTGCCTGGTATTGTTGCAAATAAACATGACAAAGTTATCTATGGATCAATGATGTCAGTCTTGAGGAAATAAGTATGCTAGATGGTCGGAGATGGCAAAGGAATCATATCTTTTTCCCTTAAAAGCTATTCTACAAATCCTAGCACCACAATCATAACACACAAGCACAGGAAGGAACATGAATACAGGAACAGTGATTAAATAACATTTTACTAACTACAAAAAAAATGATAAATTAATGTTATGGATTTTAATTTCCCAATTCACGCCGTCTTATTGCACTGATCCGTTTGCATTTCACTAAACTTTCCAGGAAACGTTCTACCTGTACGGTGCTGCATTCAGCTAAATAAGCAAGGGACGTCTAACTGGGGGAAACAAGAGAAACTATGCAACCAAACTAACCTTCACAGATAATAATTAAGAAATGGTAAAAGCAATAATTCTTGGACTGCCCTTATGTTTCTGGGTGAATGGCATTTGCCTGTCATGAATGTCAACCATGTTAAACATCACTGCCGAAGATGAAAAGGAGGTCAGCCACCAACAATGTGATTAATCGGTAGTATAATGATTCCGTGATTTATGTGTCTTAGTGTTCTTTGTATAGCTCACTACTGTGCAGCAGCAATGCACTGATATAGTTTTTTTGTATCTGCCTCAAGTATGCAACTGCATTCTCTTTACCAAGAAGCAACCTTGGCGGAATTCCCTGCTTACCTTGCAGCTCCAAAGTGATAATTCCATCGGCATCATCCATGCCGTCGATGATCTCACATTTGTACACGCCGGTGTCATGGAGTGTGACGTTAGTGATGACCAGTGAGGCGTCATTCTCGTCGGCTTCTTTCAGGTACACGCGGTTGTGGAAGCTGCCGAAAGACTTCTTGTAGATGCCCATGGACACCAGCACATCCACCTCATCCGAGTGGTCCAACGAAAGCTTGGACCATCTAATTCTCATTTCGCCAGTGGCAAAGAAGTCATGTGGACTGCCTTGTAACCTGCAGGGTAGAGTGGCATCGCTGCCTCGCCGAGTGACCACTTTGGTCTCCTGTGTATGTACAGAAAGGCGAGAGCCATTTTCTGCAATCAAGAAATAATATTTTGTTATTGTCAAACCTAAATTAAACCTTATTCAAACCTAGCTCACGAGAGTTAACTTAAAACTTGACCAGCTATGCCTAAAATTAGTAGAAAATAAGGGGTATAAATCTAGTTGGGTAATTATTTTATGTTTTGGGATTTACAGGTTATCGTACCTTTAAGGCCCAGTAAAAAAATTATTAGTTTATCATCCCCGCCCACGTAAATTCCACTGCCGGCGTTCACAAATTTTGAATAAAACATTTTTTAAAAATATTTTCTTTTCATATTATTTTTGCAGATCAGCCCATATGTCATACATCCGTTGCTGTTCCTTTTATTTACTGTTGATGTTGAAAACTTATCTTCCGTTATCTTTTTTCTAAGAAATTTTTTAAAAATGCCCTCCCTCATCACTTGTTTCTGATTGAAAGGATGATAAACTAATAATTATTTTTACTGGGCCTAATAAAACTTCAACAATGCTTATTTCAAATATAATACACTGAAAATGCATATCTCTGTTAGCTATAGAACCCTTGCAGACAGCCAATGAGCTGAACTGAAACTTCCTGTAACATAAATAAATCACTATATTTTGTCATTTTTAGCAGTGAATTCAGCATGGCTGCTGCTTATCCAGGTCACAGGGACAGCAGTCACTGCACTGATCCTCCTCTCAGTCTGCTGCTCCATTACCCACTTGTAAACAAGATCAAGAGATACTTATCTGCTTGAGGTCGTAAATCATTCCCAACCTGGCAGAGACAATCCACCCATTTTTGGTTTAATGGTTTTATGAGTAAACCCACACCTGCCCGACACCTCTCACCTATGGCGACTAAAGCCCTAAAGCCAATTTCATTAGCCTGGAATACATCTGTCAAGGCCCCTGCCTTCAACTGCCACCTGATCTATAATGCACCAGACCCTTATTGCTCCTGCTGCAAGTGGAGAAGTGAATTACGTACTGGAATGTGATGTTTTGTTGATATTATACTTTCCCAGCCCAGGAATCGTCTTCCTGCCTACCTTGGGGAGATTAGAACATTCCAATTGAACAACCTCACTATACAAAAATCATCAGGTGGAGGCTCAGTCTGGTACATGTAACACCTCATGAAAACCACACAAAGTGTTTTTAATGAATAAATTAATGTTACTTTTATATGTTGCTTTTTAAGACACCCACAGCATTTTACAGAACCAATTGGGAGCCACTCGAACCACCATTGTGTAGCCCCCACCTGGATGATGCGACGGCAGCTCAAGTAATGATTATGCACCTATCATCCACTTTCTAATCTGTTATCCGTGGTCAGGGTTATGTGGGGTCCAGAGCCTATCCCAGGCAGCATAGAGCACAAGAATGGAGTATATAGTTCGAAACTGGAAATTAGTGTACCAGGGTCTGACATCTAGAGATCTATAGCAGTTCTACAGGCAAAATTGGAATTAATGGAACCACAATAAAAACACGTGGTGAAATGAACTTCTCCTAGATGTCCAAACAGATGAGTCATTGGGTGCCTTCAAATGGCGGCTAAAAGTCTACCTCTTTCGAAAGTACTTGGACTAGCACTTGTAAAATGAACATGGAGGATTATACGCTGTAAAAAAAAAAAAAAAAAAAAATTATTAACATTGTTTTTAGAGTGTTAATATCTTAGCCGGGTTCAATTGAACCAGTATCAGAATGTATTCACTAATGAAACACCTAAGCACTTATGTAAGCCACTCTGGCTAATGGTGTCTGCACTGTGACAGTGTGGCACACATAATTTGACAGTAAATCAAATACACATGTATTCGCAAAGTATATAAATATAACATAATCTAGTGTTATATAGGCTACTCATTGGCTTCCTGTGGGCGACTAGCTCGTGGTCAACATGTCACCCACAGATTTAAAAATTTACCTTTTTATATGGAACCTACCGAATGTGTGCTCAGTCTACCCTGGATAGCTTCAGTAAGGAAAAGTGAGAACTGTTTCTAGTTTGCACAGTAAATGATTTACTGACCCTTTTGGGGTTAGTGGAGGGATTGGTACTCCACCTACCGTAAAACAACTGACAACAGCTCGGAGTAAACAGACACAATGCCCTTCTGTAGCTCTGCTGCAGCTGCCCACAGGAAGGCTGAACACACCACGAAAGAGATGGGGGAAAGCCTTTACAAGACTCATCCCCGGAAGAGTTGAAACCGTTGGAGAGCTAATAGAGTCAGGCTTATTGGGGATTGGGGCTGGTGTGGTGCTGAGGTGTTGCCTGCTGCATTGCGGCCCATCCGGGTGAGTGTGTGGAACATCTTGTCTTTCCAATAAGCTGACCATCTTTCTCTCTGTCAGGGGAGCTTCATAAACTCTGCATTTTGATGGCAGAAATCTCTGAGGAATGCAGACCTGGGAGTGGGTGGGTATACTGTAGCTACTTTCAGTCTGGTCGGTCTGGATCGGCTTGGTGGTTGATGGGTGCCCACTAGGTGACACTAATCTGGTCATGGGTGAGTCGGTCCCCATGGGTCTGGAGACTGGGGTGAGAGGCTCCAAGTTTCTTGACGTTGCGATAGGTCAGGGGCTGTGGGTCAATGGATCCTTGGTTCCAACATCCTGAACCACATCGTTGAGCTTGGTACTTTAATACTGGCGGTGCGGCAAAGGAGATTGATCACATCCTTATGGGTAGATGCTCTAAGCTCCTCCAGAACTTCATGGTCTACAGAAGTGCCCAGTTTGTGAATTATGCCCACAGACATCCTTGATAAAACCCTAAAGGTTGCTGAGGGTTGTGTTGATGCTGCCCATGTTCCAGGAAGGAGGCGTTTCGTCCCGCAACACCCCCGAACATTATCGAGAAGAGTTGCAGTACATGACTTAGTGGCAACTCCAGTCTGTACCAGGAATTGAGGTAGATGGCTATGAAGGCTCTGAGGGCAGATAAGGAGGCGTTTCTTAGACAAATCTGTGAACAGGTGACACACCATCTATGGTTTAGTGACTCACATCCTGCTTACAGAGGAATCAAAGCATTACGCACATCTGAATTTGTTCCTCAGAGACTTGCATTCGGGATGGGTGACGGAATGGTCCTTATGGATGACACTGTAATGGTGACCTGCTGGGCCAGTTCCTTTGAGCAATGATTTAAAACTGACCATCCAGTTAAGATGTTGGATATCTCGATTTTCGAGGCTGACCCTCCAATCATCTTGAGATTACTCACTGAGATTACATGGGTGATGAATCATTTGGGGGGTAAGGAATGCCCCTAGCATCTGTGGTATTCAAGGATAAATTCTCCAGGCTGGTGGTAAGGTCTCCTGATACTGCAGGCAATATTTGCTTCCATTTGGGAGTCAGGTGTCATTCCAACTGACTGGAAAATGGGACTTGTAGTCCCTCTCTGGTAAGGGAAGGGTGATCGCCTGGATTGTAGCAACTATACTCCTTTCAGTGCTGGGTAAAGTCCATGCTAGGGTCATCCATGATCAATTGCTCACCTGTTAGAGACTGGAGCAGTCTAGTTTTACCCCTAAGAAGTCAACTATCAGCTGTATCATGGCATGGAGGATTTTTATCGAGTGCAAGCAAGGCAGAGGTTCTTTGCAGCCTTTGTTGATTTTCGTAAAGCTTTTGACTCGGTTGATCGAGTTGCCCTGTGGGACACCCTGATACTTTGCGGGATCACTCCGAAGTTGCTGCACAACATGGCCAGCCTGTACACTGGTACAGTGAGTGCTGTGCAGAGTGGAAGGAGAATATCCATGTTCTTCTCCGTTGATTCTGGGATTCACCAGGGTTATGTTCTTGCTCCTACTCTGTTAAATGCTTGTATGGACAGGGTGTTGGACAGGGTTGTGGGGTCCGGCAGCTTTGGGGCATCCGCCGATAAAGAAAGATTTACTGTGCTCACGTAATACCTGGCTGTGGCATATGGGTGGCCATTTCCGGAGTGTGGGTCCGGACCGTGTGTCTACCTCGGGGGTTGTCATCTGGGATCCTAAGGAGTTCCTCCATGTGGTGGGTGCAGGAATGCGTTGCATCAGCACATGCTCCCCAACCTGACCTGACCTGATCGTAGTCACTTACTAAAAGTTGTAGTTGGATCAAAGTCACATTTTAGTCTTTTCTTTTTGCTTTGTTTCGATTTAAGATTTAGTCAATGGAACTCAAGTTAAATTTTAGTCATAATTATCTCAGGCAGGTTCATAATACTGAAATAGATTTTGATGAAGGATATTTCTCCTGCCCTTAAAGATTCCCTTGAGAAGTAAGTATACCTTATACATACTGTAAGCACACCTGATGACACTTAAGCTATCTAGGCTGAGAATGACTTACCATATTTCTATCATATATAAATATGAATGCCTAAATCTTGTTAGAAAATGTGCAATATAATCATATCTCCTTCACAGGTGGTATTTATTTTCTGCCTATATCAACAACAAATACTTATACTTTTCCCTGCTTCATTTTTGTTATTAGGACATTAAAACACCCATGAAATTTAACTGTATGCCCATTTTATATTGTGATAATTTTTGTTATTAGGGCATCAAAACACCTATGAAACACCCATTTAACCGTGTGCAAAACCTTCACAATTTCTTCACAATTTACATTAACCCTTCTTCAAAAACAGAAAGTACATAATACAATAAAATTGCTGAAACAACAAACAAGGAACACCAGTGTGTCATTTAGGACTAAGCAGTAAGCTTGTGTCTTTCCTTCTGTTTTCTAGATACAGGTTACTTATCTCGGTTTAGTTTCATGAATGCAATTCTGTCCAAGATGACCTGTGCACGCGTGTGTGTGTGTGGATTAGGTGTATATTACATTATGGGGGACATAAACTTGCTTTTTTGACATTGTGGAGACCATTTTTTCAGGTCCCCACAAAGATCTGTGAATGCAACCAAAAGAAAATGTGTATGTCTGTCTGAGCACTAAGAATAGTTTCCAAACAAACTGAACTTTTCACATGTTTTTATGTTCCTCCCCAAGCTTTAGCCTCATATCGTGTCTTACACTATCATTGGTTGTGGCTAGTCACTGCACTCAATGCCAGTCCCAGCATCTTTCACACCTGCAGGATTTGGTGTCGCAGACAAGTCCAGATATGTAGCATGTTAGATATCTGCTGGAAGCTCCACGACACATGGATCACTTCATCGGGTCACGTCGTGAACAATTTACACATAACGATCGAGAGCCTATGTGCCAGTGCCGATCACTATCAATTTGCCTCCGGGTTTGTCAGGATTTTTTTAAATGTGCCATTCCTTGATTCATAGTATACGTAGTTTAATACAAATAAATAGTGTAATGTGTGGCTGTCATGCTGGTTGCTAAGTAACAAATTTTATCTAAATTGTTTTACAAAAAGGAGCATACCCCTTTTTGGTCTAGAATGGAAAGGATATAGGTAAGAAATATTATCAGTAGTATTAAAATTATTCTCAATATTTAAATATTGTTTAGTAATATAAAGAAAAATATATTTGTTTACTCCCCATATGGTTAATTCTGATGTAATTAAAAATCAGGGAAACAAAAAACAATTTAACTACCAAAGGTATCAATTCATGCACCATTTACAAAAAAAATTCAAGATGCTTTTCACTGAGGTCATGCAGGCTGTGCAGTACATATATCCATGCATACACCGTTCTCCTCACCTGACACGTAGACAGGAATTTTGGGATCCATGTTGCTGTAAGCATGGTCAAAAATTAATGCGAAGGCAAGCAAGGCACTCATTTTTTATGCACCAAGCAGTCTCTTTGCTGAAAAAGAAGAAATATATAGGAAACGTCAGAAAAATGGATTCAATGCACAGATAAATTTCTTTTGTGGTTGGCAGTTTTTACAGCTGCAGATCTGAGTGCTGTTGAAAAGCTAGGGCTCCCATGAAGACCCTCTTAAGTGCTTTTACTTCAAACAAACCTGGTTGGTTCAAAAAAACACCTCATTCTCACACAAGCGATTGCGGAGATAGAATTTCTGCAGCGAGTGAGGCTAATTTTTTTGTGTCCATATGGTTAACTTAAATTTAAAAACTGTGAAAATGTGTCTGTGTGACCAAACGGTGTGTGAGTGTCTCCTGCAATGGGTTAGTGCCCCATCCTGGGTGTTTACCAGCCTTCTACGGCAGGCTCTAGATCCCCCATAACCCAGAATGAGACAAGCATTTACAGGAAATGGATGGATGGATAAAGTTAGAAAATAAACATAAGTTGCTTGTACACATTCCTTTCTTCAGGTTGTTGTCTAACGGCTGGTTATAATAAATTTTGCTAATACATTTGGGAAATAATGGTAAAATCGTCAATGTGGTGTAACCATAAAAACCGAACCATAAAATTAACTTAAAATATATGAAATCATAAATAGGACACCATATGAACAAGTTTGGCATAATCTTACACTAAAACTCTTTAATAGAAAATAATGGAAAAGTCAATTATCCATGTGGTAGGACACAGCATCACAGAGAGGAACCCTGGATGAGGCTGCCACATTGTAATTCAAGATATCACATAATTTTACACTTTTAGGGTATAGTCAGGTGTAACTAGGTCAATATATGTCAGATGGTATGGCCTCAGGGAAATGCAAGTCATTCTAATTATGAAGATGGCTACTTACATTATAAATGTGCTTGAATCTTTCATAAGAATGCCATGTGCTTACTTATATGTGTGTACAAGATAAAGCCTGTCAAATCTGATTTTAAATTGAAATGCTAAATTGTGTAACCGGTTACAGCATTTGATGCCTATTACAAACCTTTCTGTTATGCCAATTTTGTCAAACATTGGAAGATTATAATCCTGATTAAAGATATAATACAAACTGCCAGCAATGCATTTTACAAAATAAGCACCATGTTTAAACATAAGCATGTTCATAAATACACTTCGTATCAGCACATTCTGAGCTAAAGACTGAATTTATAGCCTTGCCATCCGACTGGAGGCCATATATTTTGGAGACTCAATTAAAAAGAGAGAAGCAAAGCCATCAGCCGAACCACCTGAGACGGTAAGACTGATTCAGCTAGTTAGATGGGCCAGGAAATCCTATATGATGAATCAGGGTTTGCTGGGAAGGTCTGGTTGAAATGGTAAAAGATTAATCCAACGAACACCTCCAGGGAAAAAGAAAATTCTACCATGGACCAAATGAGCTCAATGAGATGGTCATGGCCTCTTGTTATTGCAGAGGTTGTAAACAGCTGCGGCTACAGCTGCCTGTTATGAAGCTAACTCTGGGACCCACTGGAGGACACCTCTGGTGAGGGAAGATATCAAGTTGATGAAGGAGGCCTTCATGGAATGTTTGTACATGGGTCTCCTGAGCCCACCGTAAAGTACTGGCATGCCAGAAAGGCTGGAGCAAAAACAGTTGCATAGGCCAAAGCCAGTGCATGTGAGGAGTATTAAGAAGCAATGGAGAGTTTCCGAGGTGGTTCGGAAAACCCAGAGATGTCTCAGGAGAGGCAGGTGAAGCCTTGCTCAGGGTCTTTAGCTGGGATAGGGAAACTCTATCCAACTCAGAGGATATTCCTAAGTGATGGAAGGAACATTTTCAACTCCTCAGCTCGACATGCTCTCTTACAAGAAGGCTGAAGGCTGAAGCCTTTATGGCGAACAGAGGCCATTTTGGTGGACATGCTGCAGGGGAAGATGAAATCTGTCCATTTGGTCTTGTTAAAATTGTGTACGAATTTCTCTCTACATGCCTGATGCAAAACTTCAGCCATTCAGGAGGTACTGTATGTTAACCTCCATCAAGGGAATAATTTGCCTCCACATCCATTCATGATTTTCATGGACAGGATACCAAGGCGAAGTCATGGCTGGACGGGTGTCCAGTATGGACGGCTAGAGGTACCATCACTGCTATCTACAGATGACGTTGAGTCATTCAAACACAATGTCAAGCGTGAAGCAGCAGGGTTAAGAATCAGTACCTCCAAATCCAAGGCTATGGTGCTCTCTGGATTGCTTCTTTCGGGTGAGGAGAAACAGTCTGCCCTTAGGGAAGGAGTTTAAGTATCCTGAGATAGTCTTCAAAAGTGAAAATCACCACAAAAAAACAAATGTGGTTTTGTAGACTGCCTTGATTCAGATTGAGTTCTAGGTAATTTTTTTTCAAACTGGTTGGTTCGACTTTTTAAGAAATTCAAGTTCTAATGAGTTTGAGGACTGAGCTACCACTAATCAAACTTAATCTGTTCTGAAATCGGGTTCAAATCCTAACAAGTTTGAGTTCTGATCAAATTTTCCCCATAAGAACTGGAAAACCAATTAATTGGTTCCTGGCCCCAAATTGCACCTAAATGTTTTTTTAGCATTTAAACACAAAATGAACAGGATAAAACAAGAAGAGCATATATTGTACTAAACACATCAAAGCACATTTACCAAAACAGAAATTTGTAAAATAAGAAAATAAATGCATCCAAACAATGTGTAAAGTTAAAAAAAAAACTATTCAAGTCATGATGAGTTTGAGTACTGAGGTACCACTGTATATTTTGCAGCCTGGCTCTTCCCTGCTTCTCACTGATGAAGGGCTTCATCCTTGATTTATGGAACTGCAGTCCTGTGTCTAGAAGCCTGATTTGAACTGTCCTATAGCAGTGCAGGTCACCACCACTTTTTGAAGGTCACTTGATGTGATCCTCCAATTCATGAGAAACTGTTGGATAAGTGAACGGTCATGTCTGGCATGAGGAAGTTACTTATGAACCAGGGACATGTATGCGTGTGTGTGTGTGTGTCTGAATTGTGATATAAAACAGGCAGCACATGTTCAGGCAGGAGCGACTACAGAATTTATTTTTTAAAAGCAACATACATATTTGTTACTTCTGTTGTTGCTGGCCATCTTTCAGGGCTAACTGTGCGGTGTGTTGCCCATCTGTTTTAAATCAGTTAACATGACTGGTTCATTGTGCTGCCATCACATTGCACTGCTTCTGTCTTCATATACCATTTCCCATCCAAGTTTTAGCATGTGAAACCATCTCACATGGGTACATAAAATGGCAGTATCCTTTGTAGTTATATTCACCAAGACATACCAAGACATTATGGGCAATTCTGTGCTTCTAACTTTGCTGGAACTGTTTGGGGAAGGCCTTCTTCTGTTCCAGCATGACTGTGTCGCCATGCACAAAGCAACATATAGACAGTGTGGAAGAACTTCACTGGCCGGCGCAGAGCCCTGACCTCAAAGCCATCAAACACCTTTGGGATGAATCAGAGCAGAGATTGCGAGCCAGGTCTTCACATCCAACATCAGTGCCTGACCTCACAAATGCTCTTCTGGATGACTGGGTAGGTACATACTCCAAAATCTTGTGGAAAAGCCTTTTCAGAAGAGCGGCTACTATGATAGTTGCAAAGGAGAGCAACTCCATATTGATACTTATGGATTTAGAATGGGATATCATAAATGTTCCTATGGGTGAAATGGCCAGGTATTCATATAGTGTATATTTCAGCTGCTTATCTAATAGAGGGGTATATAAAACTTGCTGTACAGGAACTCAGTCTTCCAGCTGCTTATCCAGCATGAGTGGGATTTTTGATGTGAGGCAACAGTGCTACCCATAAAACCACTGCGGAACCCATTTTCTGTAAGCTACTAATAATTAAAATAACTGTATACAGCAGCAGTTCCAAAGTGATTTTACCATCAAAACTGTAACATATACATTGCACTTCCGTAAAAATTTCAACAAACTTATCATCAATTCAAAATTAGAAAAATGTCATATGCTTTCCCCTCGAAATATAGCCTGCCAAATAATATTGCCTGCAGGGCTATTTGGCTGAACAGATTGCGCTTTATATTTTCCAAGTAATAGGCCTAGATGATAAAGGAACTGGAGGTGCTAATCAGTCTATCGAAACAGACAGTGTTTCCTGTTTTTGAATGCAGCTAACAGATTTTTTTCACAAATCTCATTCCACCAGTCATAAAATCAAGCTAGTAAACAATTTCAGTTGCAAAAAATGTTCAAAGAAACTAATGCTATCACCCAAACTTTCATTAAAAAACTTTTTAAATGATACACAGACATGAATCAAACTAACTAAATCAATCCAATGATAAAACTGTGGGATGCAAGATAATTTTCTGAATATTGTATAATAAGTTTATATTGATTTTTCCTTGCTAGCCTCCGAGCTATTCAGCGAAATTTATTGTGAGCTAATTTAACTGTCTCTTTTTTTGGAGGGTTTGGGAAAGTGCATAAGGTAGCCTTGTAATAATATTTCCTTCAGACTGTGGTATTTTCATCCAGCAAAAATGTATCATGGGCAAACCCTGCCTTGGCTAAACTTATCATGGGGGAATTCATTTGTGTTACTTAGCTTTAGTTCAGTCCAGCCTATAGTCAATGGTAGCGCAAGAAAGAAAAGGCGCAGATCTGGCAAACCTAATTACATAAAGACAAGTCACATGATGCACTCCAGCGTAGCCAAACAAATGGCTTTACCATGCACTTGGACTCCAAGCTTTGCTCTCAACTGTGTATACATGTGTGCATGTGTGCGTATGTCTGAAAAGGTGAGTAATTAACCATGTTTAACTGTTGAGCTCAGCCACTGGGCAAGATAAAGTCTGTTTGACAAGCACCTTGTTGTTCTGGGAGTTAGAAAATGGTATAGCGTACCCTAAGTGAAAGAGCCAAGAGCTCAAAATACTTTGATTATGAATACGGTTTTTATTAACTGTAGCTAATCCCTGCTATATACTGTAATCTGGCATTGCATCAAGAGTGCAGCTGTAGCTCAACAGATTGCTAATGTGGAGATTGGGTTTAAATTCTAGGATGCACGCAAATTGTAGCCCTTTCCTTTATTGTAAGTTTTTTTTTTGATAACCACATCAGTTAAATGTACATTGTGCACACACAAATAAATAAATAATTAATAAACAAATAAGTACATAAATAAATTGTTTGTGCCCACGGATTCAGGTAGTGAGCACAGGGCGCACTATAGGTCTCCGGGCCCTAAGGCCACCCTCGTGAAGTCTGCTCACTGCCTGAAGTCTGGTCAGAGACATATGTAAAAACAGATTAATTAATTTTCACATTTCCTGGGGACCTATCAAGTACTTCTAGAAAATCTACATGTTTGTGAGTGTGGGACTAGTGCAGAGTAGATGGGTGGAGCAGGTTCCAGGGCTCTCCGGGGAACACAGTTTCGTCGTTTGAGACAGCCCACTTTTCTAGTTCTAATTTTCTAGTCTTGACTTTTAAATATTAGCCTACAACAATAAAGCCATCTAATATGATTGAGTAAGATAAGAGATTCTACACCTACAGCTGCTTCTGAGATACTGCTACCATAATTATTCCAAATTTGCAGGAACTACAAGCCATACCTTCATTTTTGGCTACATAAAAATAGGCAACAAGTACTGAAGATCTGTGAAACTTAATGTCCTTGTTGTTGTTAATGTCCTTTTTCCTATTTAAGGAGCATACTGGAACACAAGTCTGCAGACTACAAAATTAAAGTTTTATTTAATATTTCTATATGAGCATTTAGCATTTTATTAGGGTTTGGTAGTGGCACACATGCCCCGATTCAATTATGTTCCGATTCACAAGCTAATGATTCGTTTCAAATCTGATTCGATATGCAGCATCCCTGGAAACAAACTGTTAAAACCACTGAAGAAAGGCCAAAGGCTTCTACACTTAAATATTTTTATTCAAGGTATGCTTAGGCTACTTTAGAACAAAACCAACCTGTCTTTTTCAAAGCACAACAACTGACTTCTGACTGAAAAGAGTAACTGAAAATTAAAATCGCAAGTCTATCTAAAACTCACATGCCATGTTTCAGAAGCACTTTACCTTAAAGATACATGGCAAGGCATTACTTAGAATCTTTTATATGAGGAACATATAGGTATTATTTAGAGCTGGGAATTGGCCCTGACCTCATAATACAATTCACAAGTGCCCGATTGTCTTTCATTTAAATTCTATTCAATCTGAGTTTTACACACATTTATTACGATGCGATCAAATCAGATCTGCCATAAAACAACAATAGGCACAGCACTGTATCATTACCATTTGAAAGCAATGTAATTTACATAAGAACATAAGAAATTTACAAACAAGAGGGGGCCATTCAGCCCATCAAGCTCGTTTGGGGAGAACTTAACTAATAACTCAGAGTTGTTAAAATCTTATCTAGCTCTGATTTAAAGGTACCCAGGGTTTTAGCTTCCACTACACTAGCAAGTTCCACACTCTAACTACACACTGTGTAAAGAAATGCTTCCTCAAATTTGTTTTAAAATGTTCTCCCACTAATTTCCACTTATGGCCATGAGTTCTAGTATTTAAACTAATATTGAAATAGCCATTTGGCTGAACAGCATCCAGACCCGTTAGAATCTTATAGACCTGGATCATGTCCCCCCTTAGTCTCCTTTGCTCAAGGCTAAACAGATTCAGCTCAGCTAACCTTTCCTCATAAGACATTCCTCTAAGAGCAGGAATCATTCTCTTAGCCCTTTGCTCACCTTTTCTAAGGCAGCTATGTCCTTCTTAAGGTATGGTGACCAGACCTGCACACAATATTCTAGGTGGGGTCTTACCAAGGAACTATATAAATGTATCATCACCTCCCTTCACTTAAACTCCACACACCTAGAGATATAACCCAACATTCTATTGGCCTTTTTTATTGCTTCCCCACACTGGCGAGAGTGGGACATGGAAGCATCAACATACACACCGAGAGCTTTCTCGTAATCAGCTACCTTTATTTCCATGGAACCCATAAAATGTATGTACTTTATTTTTCTGCTCCCTGCATGGATTACCAAATTTATTGGTGTTAAATTTCATTTGCCAAGTATCAGCCCAGTCGCTAATTAAATCCCGAACGCGTTGTAACAGGTATAAAGTCTTCTTGCACTTGCAACAACATGCTTTTAAAAAAAAGAAAAAAATTGTGTTTTCTTTGGAGATGTGGTGCATAATTGTGTGTCTGTGTGACAACGTGTGCATTCTTGGGGGTGGGCAATTATGATGTCACGCTATCACCTGTTTCCTGTTGCCATGATAAAACCAGTGTGGTTTGGTGTTTTTTACACATTGAGTTACCCTTAACATTTAAAAACAGGTAATTAACAATATTCTTATAGCAGCAGGTCACGTTGAATAATATGCATTTTCCCTTTACATTATTTGCTTTTATTTAATTTTATTTGTTTTATGTTATTTTGTGTAAATGGAAGCATTTTACTGAATATGACTGGTGTGAGAATAACACCCTTCATGACTTGGCTTGCTTGCATTCACATGCTCAGAGTATTCCATTGCCATGATTGACAATGCACCAAGATGGCGGCACATTGTGCAATTGTGCAATACTATTGCAACCATTCATAGGTGTGAGGAAATCACCTATATGATAAGAGAACCGATAAAAAGTTAATCCATCCTGAGATTTTGTCGATAACAAATAGTCAAAACCAGGATCGAAATTAATCATAAAATCGATATTTTTCACACCCCCGCAATTTATACCTTCTCAGCATAATTCAGGTCATTGAAAATAATGAAGAAGAGATATATCAGCTCTAAGCACTTTGTCAAGGCAGCATATGCACATATTTATGCAGATTAGGCTCATTATAGTTTTATTTCCTTTTTCATTTTAGTGCCTCAGTATGTACAATAACTGACTAGCACCCAGTACAGCATTTAATGTTTAAGCTGCCACTGCCAGCATTTACAATATCTTGCAGTTATGTACCGCCTGCATTAATGGCAAAGGCTATTGTCTGAAATAACCACAGTTCCAATTTTGTTTTCAAATATCCTAAATCATGGTCTAACTTCATTCTGAGACTCCGAACAGAACACTGGAAGATGGATTAGCTCTCTCTTGTCCCTAGAAGCCAGAAGCAATTACATAAGGCCCTTTTATGGAGATTTTCATTAATGCTAAGGAGCAGTGTTTTGTACATTTTAAATGACGGAAATCATACAGGTCAAGTAGGATTTCTGTTATTGTAACCACCAATAGTCAAGTGAAACACTAAGAGTTTTTAGTTGTTTTTTTAAAACACAAGGGCAACGTTTTAATTAAAAATGATTGCTGACAGTGCAGTCATTATTCAATGTACTACATTTACACAAACAGATACCTCTGTGTCATTTTCTCCTCTATCCTGTCTGAACACCCTGCCTGCCCTGAAGAGAATCATGAATGGCATGAAATGATCGAGCACCATTCTGAACAGCAGACAATGTGTTAGCTTTTTGCTAAACAATCTGGAATATAATCTGAAATACTTCAGCGTCCAGAGACCTTAATACTTTGTCTGCCATAAAGTCTCACAGCTCTTTTATGAGCTTTCATCCATCTTGCAGTGCCAGGTTCACCTAGATTTATATCATCCACCCACTTATCTTAGTTAGGGTCACAGAGGAACCTGCAGCACAGGGCACAAAGCTTGATTTGGTTGGTATGGTAGTATATCACTGAGCACATAAATATGCATACATACAATTATTCTAAATGGGGAATTTGAGAGAACGATCAGTTGCATAACTGACCCTACACAAGACATAAAACGGGCAAACGGCAGACATACAATTTCAATCCATTCAGAAATCTGGAGCTTTTTGTTTCTGTGATAGTTACGGTTGAACGTTACTACAAATCATCCCCTAGAGGACATCCTCAATTTTACGCATTTACGTCCGAGGTCCATAATAAATAGGCCTAATATACAGTAATCGATAGACGCTTCAAAGCGGAGGTAGTAGGACCTTAGCAGGTGTATCGCTTAGTATAACTGCTGTAACAGGTGTAGCAGAATGACCCACTGTCTATACATAACCTGATACACTATGCACTATGCATACAGTAATTAATGTAGGCTATATGTAAAGCACAGGTAGAATACGTCCAAATTGACTTGCATCCAGTGGTCCTGGAGCGAAATATGAACGCTAGTCGACCACGGCTGTACTATTGTGAGATTTTTTTATTTGAAATTTAAATGCTCCATTCAAAAATGACTTTATGATGTTTTCTTCAAGTCTCCCCATGCTACGTCCGTCTGCTGTTACAGTTTTGTTAAATGTTCAATTCAGAATAACCATCATGTGTATAAATCTCTCATTCATACCAAGCGACCGCCTGGCTAAACCGTTTAATGCAAGTCTCTCTGAGCAGCCGGCGTCTTAATTAGAGACCCTTTCAGATTTAAAACTGATAGATGACACTCATTTCTACACAGAACTGTCAATGAAATTGAACATCTTCTTAATCGTGACGTAATTTTACTTTACAAAAGTCCTCAATTAACTGGCATTTCTTTTGATAGATGCAAATCCTGTATATGTCCACAGTATAGGATTTATTATTTATATCAGCGCAAATAAATTTCATTACCTTATTGCCTTATTCATTAATAGTACGATGTGTTCATTTTGCTGGAAACATTAATACATGAATAATGTTAAAAGTAATAAATATTTTTTTTTGGGGGGAAGCCATTTAAAGGTGTATATATATATAGGCCTATATTTAAAAAAATCACACTTATGCGGACGCAAATATTAAACCTTAATAGGGAGACAAAGTAGGCTAA
>JABFDZ020000044.1:25027315-25037499 GCA_019775955.2 Pollimyrus isidori | reverse complement strand
CTATTAGTTAAGTTCTCCCCAAGCGAGCTTGATGGGCCGAATGGCCTCCTCTCGTTTGTATAGTTCTTATGTTCTAAGTATAGTCTTACATTTCGAGATGTAGTTTGATGTGGAGATATTGTTTTTTTGCCATGGAAGTGTATTTTGACTGTGTCACCCTCATTATGGTATGTGGTTATTTGGGTCTAGACAGTGGTCCTTAAGTGAATTCAAGTATGATAAAATTACATGTTCCCAAGAATCTTTATTCGTACATTCAGACAGTTCGACTCAAATTTATGGATTTTTTCAGTGCCAAGAACCACAAAGACAAAAGCAATAAAGCAAATAAAACACTAATGTCATTCTCTAAATTGTGCCACACGGTGGGCAGCCCAGGTTTGGAATATTTCATGATTACTGACTACATGATGTGAAATATATTGATTTATTATCTAAAATATAGCTGAATGCATCTCATTATTCATCATAAAATTCAGAAGTCCTATAACAGGATAATAATCCTCTTTAGTGTTTCATATTATTGGTGATTAATAAAAGCCAGAAATTATGAACCAAAACGTGGCTTGAAAGTGAAGTCGGAACGGAACCATGGATTTGGACAATCATTACACCCTGAATATAAACATTACTCATCACTGACATGGAACATTGTGGTCTGTGTATATATAATATAATGAAAGAACTATGAGCCTTGTTTTCCAATGTAACAGCACAGAAGCCAATAACATAAAAAAGAGATACTGTGAATAATGTAAAAAGACATTGGTGGTACTTTGGCAGTTTAAAGTCCAACAGGCAAATGAGTGCTGCTGTGTACAGTAAACTCGGCCGTGCTACTTAAAACACTGACAACTTATTTCACCAGCTGAAGCACTACCATCCAGTAGAACACCCAGAATACATGTACTTGGTAGTGTGGATAAACAGAAAATTCACAAAATAATTTAATGCCCAAAAAGATTACCAGAACACTTGTCTAACTGTTAACCATTCTACGCTTAATGGGGTACAAGTTTTGGTTTTGGTGATGATGACGAGAAATTGGTTTGGAATAATACCCAAATCCCACAAAGTCCCAAATCCCACAATGTAACAAAAATGTGATTTGTTAGTTCATATGAACCTTTATTGAAGGGACAAAAAGTACAAAGAAAATGTTGCCAGTATGTATTTTTACTAACAAATTCAGTTGTATTTTGTATATATAAACAAAGTTAGACATTCATGCTTACAACACACTAATACTACTATTTACACCATTTCTATTGGTTAGGCATATTTACTTGTTTACAGAATTGTTGTAAATGAAGAGGAATGGCATTCTTCAGATTTTTGTAGCCCAATTCGTCTAGCCCATATAAAAAAGGGCCATTTGTAAATGCATATTGATTGAGAAAGCAACAACAAAGAAAACAAACAAACATTCTAAAGGCCATTCTCATCGTTTCATGTTAACCACACAATGGCATGGGCACCAGCAGCAAACTTGGAATACGCAGGAGCAAAGCAAAGGAAGCAACTCCCAAGATAGCAATCGCTGCAGATTGTGGCCAAACATCTCAATATTTGTCTCACCTGACTAAAAATTTTTCCTTCAGACGGCTGTATCTTTGTCCATGTGAGCTTGAAGGTGCAGATTCTGTAGCAGGGGCTTCTTTCTTGGGCGGCGGGCTCTCATGCCATGATGACGTAAAACTGCTGTTCCAGCAGCTTCCAGAGCATGGCAGACCTTGATGTACCTTGGTGGTTGTTTGGTTGCGCAGCGGAACACGGTTCCGGAACTTCTGTATTTTCGTCTTTTGGGTTCCGCCACTTTTTTCTGCGTTCCAGTAGGTATAGGAAGGTTTAGACTTGATTACCCGTGTTTTGACTATTGTCTGATTATTGACGATTCTTAGGATTTCGGTTTGGATTTGGTTGCCTGCTTTGTCACTGTACTTTTGTCTGTGTAAGGGTTGTAGGGAGTGACTGCCATTTGTTTTCTGCGTGTACAGCATTTTTTTGTCTCTGTTTTGTGATAGTAAGGGGTAGGATAGCGTTTGTCTTTTGTTTAACTTTTCTTTCGGGTTAGGGAAGATCGTAGGTATGCGGATAGTTAGTCACTTGGTTTTGTTTATTGTGTTGGCCTGTGTCACTCCCGAAGTTCCCCTCTTTCCCCAAATACACATTATATACAGTGGTGATATCAACGCCTTGTGTGGTAATTTTTCCTCCCCCCTTCTCCTCTACCTCCCGACTCCCTGTTCCCATTTCCGCGACCTTTATCTCTGTTCACGCCCCGTCCCTAGACCGGGACGTAACACTCATCAAAGAGCTGCAGTTCAAGTTTCACATGACAGATTCATGTATGTTGTTTCACCAGAAAGGGCATAAGTGAGGTCAAGAGGATTTAGATCCATGTGGACAGACTCCAGTGACATCAATGAGGGATCCCATGAGGGATCCAAATGCCAATAAGACTTTTGCAGCGGCCATCCCTGCTCCAGGACTCATGGTGTGGTTTCCTGGCAGGACCCCCACCTGGTGACTCATGACCTGGAGTGGGGTAAACTGACAGTAACCCTTATGGATGTAGGAGAAAGAGCCGTCCAAGAAGTACAATATTGTCGTTTTGACAGCCCCCCTTTCTAGTTTAATTACGTGTTTTCGAACATGAATCATTCAATTTAATTAGCCGGATTTCCACCAAAAAGCATCTCTCTGTCTTCTTGTTGCAATTCAAAATAAAGACAATTTACTCAGATCACAAACAGCATTTTATTTACCAATGAGCTTCCATATAAGTTGCTACTTTTCATATGTAACACAGTAGACACAACCCATGTCATAAAATAAGTACAATTTTTATATACTTATACAATAAAATGATGAAATTCAAGACACAAAAAGGCCAGGAGTTGCGGTCTGTTTTTGGTTTCATTAAAAAAGACCTGTACGTAAAATTCAGTACACAAACAATCTACTTAAAAATGACATGGATTTAAGGCAAAAGTCAGTATAATATAATCCAGTCTAGCGAAGTTGTGAAGCAATTACCCAAAACAGGACCACAGTGAAATAAGAAGTTGACAAAATGATGTTCAGTCAAGGAGGCTACATAAAATAATAAAAATGGTTCATTACTGTCTCCTATAGAAACTGAGCTTGCATTTATTCCATGCATGTGCACACGTGGAACAATTGTCAGAAATGTATTTTAAACCAATATATACATACTTAATTTGTCAGTATAGGTGATATCTTTACTGGGTCATCATTTGAAAGCAAAATTAGATTTCATTTTTAATGTTTTTTTTAATTCAAATTAGTAATTGCTGTGTAAATTATGTAATTTATTATACTAAAACTAACATAGACAATACAATGCAGAGAAATGGTAAAAACTGCATGAAATATTATGCACTGCAGAATCCGGACTTTGTGAGTGGTTGTACTAATGAGACATTCCATAAACAATTCTTTTACCAAGGGTATCATACTTTAGCAAATTATTTTCATGACAGACTTGCAGACGTAACACTCATATACTGATATATACTGATACAGCAACAATTGTTAGTGCTCTTTTTACATCATCTCAGACAAATACAGACATATGTGTCCATGTGTTTATATTTTGAAAATATATGGATGCATTTTGTTTTTTTAAAACAATACCTGTATGTATAAAAACACATGGATAGGACAAGAATGGTTTAGCATTATACTGTGATTTAAAAAAAAATTAAAAGAACAACAGAAGATTACAGATCTTGGAACTGTTATCTGTAATGGTGTTCAATTTGCTTGGGGCAAACTGATTCAAATGAACAAGTGAAACACAGCATGAAGCACCCGACTGTACTTCTTGGGAAAAATGTGGTCAGGCTGCCAATCCCTATACAATATATACTGCGCTACAGTTTGGAAACTAAATACAGTGGTACCTCGGTTCTCCGACTCACTACAACTCGAATTTCTTTAAAGTCGAACAAACCAGTTTGACCAAGTACTCGATCTGAATATCATAAATCGAACCGTGAACGCAGGAAATGAGTCGTTCTACAATGCAAATCTTACTTGAATGCCTTGTTCACAGACTGGACAATTAACGAAATAAAGCGGCGCAACATTACAGTAACTGATATTAAATAAACCACTAACTTACGTGTACTATTAGAGAATTTATGTCATTTATTTCAACTTTATTTTACCAGATAAATTAACTGAAAACCAGTTCACACTGCCTGGTATACCAACGTCGTTCATGTAACTAAACTTTTCAGCCAATAAGGGAAAAGGTGTGTCGTCACAGAGGTGGTCCCATTTTGCGCAGTCGGGTGAGAGGTCGCAATGCATCGAACCGTAATGCATTGCATCAGGATCAGAATGTGTTGCTTTAAGCCAGCGTTGTGAACGAGTCGAACGCACCCAATGACCAGACTGGGAAAACAAGCTAAAACGTGGACTTAATACAGAGGACTAATGACAACAACCAGAAACCAGCTGATCACATGGGGATAACACACGAGGTTAACGAGGGGGCGTGGCACACAGAAAGAGCGGACGATCAGGGCGGGACAGGGGGTAATGTTGGGGTAAGATATTTATTTTTGGAAGCCATTAAGAAAAAATGCTCTTCTTGTTTTATCCTGTTCATTTTGTGTTTAAATGCTAAAAAAACATTTAGGTGTAATTTTGTAATTAATTGGTTTTCCATTATTTCTTATGGGAAACATTCAATCAGAACTCAAACTTTTTAGGATTCAATCCGCAGTCCGGCACAGATTACGTTTGAGTACCGAGGTACCACTGTAATAAGCTTTTTCATTGCACTGAATATTAGCTTCCCATATTTATCCATACCGATGTTGTCTGCATATTGCTGCTTGCATAATATAGAAGGTCTTTTCTGAACTAAATTACTCTAAGAACTTTAACACAAGTTTCTGAATAAAAGAAAAGAAGAAAAAAAAACAGACAGGTGACTTCTATCCTGAGCTGTTATATACAGTATGAATATGATTTAGAGAACGCAAAATACTATAAATACAGCAATTAAAAGACCAAAGAAAACAAGGACAAGATGACAAAAAAAACTCACAGAATACAAAATTACAAATAAGATACAAAAATATCTGTAATAACAAATTAACTCAAAGAAGGATTCTATATATAATCATTCAATATATGTCACTTTTTCAATGACAAGTGCATTTAATTTGAAATCTTCACAGAATGTACATTGTACATAAATGTTAAAGTAGACACAGATAAATCTTGAAGCTGTGTATTTCATTGTCATACTTTTAAATTGAATATACATTATAATTTACACAAATTTTCATATACAGGGTATGGAGTTATTACTATTTTACAACCATGTAAACAAAATAATATAGTCATCTCAGTAAAATGAAAAGGCCAATGTCATATTTTTAGCAATAACCAAATCCTGCTGAATTCTGACCGTACGCAATTTAATGCTTAATTCGTACAATTTTCATATACTGTATCATTTCCTATATGATACTGGCAGGTCTCATCAACAATGTGATCATGTTCATTCTCCATTAATTCAAATGGAGTGTTCATGTGGAGTAAAATAATAATAATAATGATGATGAAGAAAACTGACTTGACAAGAAGAATAATTTCAAATCATTGCACAAAGTAAACTTTGGTGTACCATGACAAAATACTTATTCTTGGAAAATATTTTTTGTACATGTTCAACAGAGTTCATGTGGAAATATTTAATGAGACACAATATTTCAGTACACCTGGGAAAATAAAGATATTTAGTCTTCTTTTGTGCATCCCAGGAACTCTACCCGCAAAGTGATCCGGCCGTACCATGACCATGGTAGGATCCGTACAAACCTGGCATAAAGGGGTGGATCTATCAAGTTCTTTCTGTGTGTGTCATTGTCAAAATTTCCTTGGAACACCTGATGAAGACAAAAGCACAATATGTAACAGTGCTTAAACAGAGATGCAGTTCAATATAAATGAGGGAAAACAATGTCCACAAAGACGTCTAGTTGGCAATGATTTAAATAAATGCATCATCATTTATTGCAATTTAACACATGAAAATTCTGAGATAAAGATCACAAAGTTAATTTTCTTGTGATCTTGAGAAAACTTTATTTTGAGATCACTACTTTTCCCAGTGATCTTGTGCCAGGATTAGCAGCTTAGTTAGCTACACATAATTATCATGGACAAATTTAATTGATTTTATGTTGATCATGCATTGTCAGAAGCAGAAATAGCAGTACGTCTGAAAGTGGTACACAATTATCATATTCATGTCCGTCAGTTGACAATAAAGAAGGCAACTAAATCACAGCAATGAATACATTTTCTTCTAAAAGAGAACATTGTGAGATATAATTATTTAACTACTAAGTATTAAGTTTTAATCCGTAATCGAGTGGACATAATCACAAATTGCTAAGTAGTCTAATGATTACTTCTCCCTAGATCTCTACTAGGTGGTTAAGGAAATTATTGGACAGAAACAATACATTTTGAGTAAGACTGATTATTACCCTTCATCACAGGATTCAGCATATTTAATTTGGATTCATCTGTCACACCAACAAACCTTTGTGTTTAAATTCCTGCCAATCCCAAACTCTCTCCTACGCCATTGACAAGGTTCAAATGGCTATTTGCTTGATGCTGTGGCACACAGTTAAACAGATGATCATCTACATCAGTACATCAAGGAAACAAAAAAAATAAATAAAATTTGTGATGTCTAAACTTTTGCTATGTAGAGATCACAAGAAAAATATCTTGAGAAAGAAATATTAATGAGTGTCCTCCCTGGACTTCCATAAATCATGAATATACACTGATAATTTCCATCAATTTCCATCAATGCAGTCCATCCATCCATCCATCCATCTGCTTACCCTGGTCATCTAGCACACATTTACATCTAGCTATTATATTATTCACAATATATTATTTATGCATAGATAAGTATATGAGGTTTAGGGGGGCAGAGAGGATGCACTACAGGTAGCTTCTACAAAATCAATCACTTACTTTGAAATAAATATAGTGTCAGTGTGAATCAGGGTCCTGCATTGGGTCGGGGACCCACAAACAGTTGCTGAAACGGGTGGATTTTAATGTTCTGAAATTTTACGGGCAGGTATTTCATTACACAGGTACCGGGTAGCAGGTCAATCAAAACAATATTGTGGCCTGCAAAAATAACATAAGCGAAAATATCTATGTATTATGAACCTGTGCAGGACTCTGGTGTGAATGTCATTTCACAGTAAGGGCTCACACCAAACTATAAAAATAAAACCCAAGAACACGTGAGGAGGCAAACACACAGGATGTCTTTGCACGCATAGAGTGTACCAATCTTCTGCCACCCAGATTTGCACTGTTGCTTAATTAATCCCTGTGGACATTATTACGCAGTCCAGAGAGTTGGAAAATAATGTGATATTTAAGAAACTTCATTTTCCCACTCCCAAACATTCTTGAATCTTTTATTTTCAGGGATGTTTTTTTTTTCTTCCAGTCTGCTTATTTGAATCTCTTGTGTTAAAACTCGCACAACTTCAGTGTGAAACAAATTTGCGCATAGTAGAGTAGAGTGCAAGTTAGACACTGCCTAGGGTTTTGTGCTTAAGATTTCAACTTGAGTATTAAGATAATCAAATGTGTCCAGATTCTTGCTTTAAGTAAAATTACTATTGCATCAAAAATCACAGTTCTGGTACTGTAATGAAAAATCAGTGCTTATCAGGCCTCTGGACTCAGTAAACACTTCCTAAAGATGAAGTGTGATTGTAAATTGTACTAATTTAAAATTAAGATTATCCAGTGAATAATCGTTTTTCATTACATACATTTTTTATTTGCATAAAAAGGTTACTCAATTATATAAGCAACACAAGCAACATAAGCAACAATTATATAAGCAAACAAGTTAATTCATACAATCACTTAAGAATGAAGGAATAAGGTCACATTTTATGCTTCAGGCTTTCAATGCCTAAAGTCTATTGATATAAATCATTTTTTTGGTATAAAAAATACATCCACTTGAATGTCTTTTCTTGTAATATAAAACACATTCAAGTCTAAAGAACTTTTCTTAAGTCCCAATAAATTGAACAGAACCACAAAGTCTATTTGACACAGAAATATAAGATCAGCTCCAGCAGGAGTCCAGCAACTCGTATGTACAAAATTGTGTAAAATAATGTGTACAGTGAAATGAAGACACACACAAGAGAAATGCTCCAGGAAGAAAAAGGAGTGAGACATAACTGAAATGTGACAAGAATCTTGAGACTGTCTGGAGACCAGAGGTCAGTTACCGTGAATTTCATGAGAAAGACTTCAAACAGGAAGATGAGTCACAAACCAAAAATAATGATAATGAAAAAGGCTCATTTAAAAGCAAAGAAAAAAACATGGAGACACATACATTCAGCAACACATACATAATGCCATTCAGTTTCCTGCATCTGCATTCATTCTGCATCTGTGGTGTGAAAAAGTCAGACTTTTGAGCCCTTCATGCATCACTAATTTTTCGGCCATATTGATCTTATTTTACTAGTGCCTCTACATTGTGTACATTTTGTCTTCACATCTTGTCATAAAATCAATGACAGCTAGAAGACAATTATGCTGTAAGCAAAAAAAAAGCCATGTACTTCACTTGAACTGAGGATAAAGTTGCTCTTTGCATGTTGATAATTATTTTTAATATCTCGACTTTATGGAAAATGTATATACGCATACTTCATAAAACACACGCTTTCTAATAATGCATGTACAATTTAATACTGCCTTGAAGATCTTACTTCATGCCATTCATCGCGTTATGCTTTTGAACAGAGGGCTACATTTTCCATTGCATTTAGTGCCAAATGTCTGAATGTTTTCCAATACTTATATTGTGATTGCTTACACTTTGTAAATACTGAATTATATGCAAGGATCATCTTGCATATTGAGATAAGACACAGCATCATCCCGTGGCGCACTAGTTAAATGGGCTTTCATTCACAGATCACTGTTATACATACAACCACGGTCATATGCAATAGATTGCATTTTTATTTTTATGGAAAGTTATTTGTCAGTAGTAGATGTCAGTATAAAGACAGTATATGTTCCAATTTGCAATAATACTTTGCCTAATGACCTGAAGAATTAAAATTAAAGTCGCTAGATAACTATTTTTGTAGCACCAGAGCACCACTAACTGTGCCTGCATTCCGTCTTGCATTTCCTATCATGTAAGGTAACCCCTTTGTGTTTAATGCAAACAGTTTTCCCCCATGATAGTGCTTTGACTCTACATAGCTAGTTTGAGTTCACTGCCTGTTGCTGAAATCTCTGTGACTGTTTGGCAATTGGACCATCTTTGTAAAGGCTGTACTCCTTGAGTTTAATGTTGGACATGATTATGTGGCCCAATCCTGTGTGTTTTGCTTTTTTTGCCTCACCCGACATCTGATATTTTATGGCTATTACAGTAAATGTTTATTTTGGCGGTTACAAAATTACAGTGGCATGCAAAAGTTGGGGCAGCACAGGTCAATTTCTGTTACATCGAATACTTAAGTGAATAGAAGATTATCTGATCTCCAAAAGGCAGGAAGTTAAGGACGAAACTATTTTTCAACAATTTAAGCAAGATTAGTGTATTATTTTTGTTCTATACAATTTTGGAGTACATAGATGGAAAGAATCACCATGCAAAATGTTAGGCAACCCAAGAGATTTAAGCTTTCAGAACACTTTTACCAAGGTCTAAGATCTTAGTTTGTTAGGGATATGGCAGTGGCTGCATCTTTCTAAGGTTGGATTCGAAGACAGAATTCATCACAGCGGCATGACACGGATCTCTCATTTCAACAGTTCCTTCAAACAGAGTCTAGAAGAGCATGCTTCTTTTGCAGAGTCGCTACAGATTCACTTGATGGATCCTTTGCAACCCAACATATCCCAATATTCATTGTGTGGCCCTTTCTAGATGCAGCTTGCAAAGGCGATGTACAATGTGTCTGTCCAACAATCAGCAGTCATGAGTTACCCTAAGCACTAGGGGTGTGACGAGATCTCGTATTACGTATTACGAGATCTCGCAAGATTAAAACGCGACGAGATTTCTCGTCGAGGTGAAAAGTTGTCTCGTGAGTTGTGAT
>JABFDZ020000044.1:24956822-24976239 GCA_019775955.2 Pollimyrus isidori | reverse complement strand
AACACGACTTCTGTGTAATTAATTATTTAGTATTTAAGCAATATTAGCAGAAAAACACTGTTTTATCTGCGGTTGTTTTTTTTTTATTTAACTAAAAGTTTAAAAAACGAGTTAATCTGCGGATCACGTGCGTTCCGAACCGTGGGTCCGTTGCACCCCTAGCTTCCGCACAGAGCATTATGGGAGTTCATGGTTTGGGAGCGGGTTAGCGCGATGTTGTTCCGGTATCGTGCCATGTTGTGCTGGGGTTAAGAGCATGGCTCATTGTGTGTTATTGTGATGGGTGCTGGCACCTTTGAGGCTGCCTACCGGGGAAGCCGCACCCCACCGTCCTTGTGAAGCGGAGCCTGGTTAATGACAGTGAGCGCGGCTCACTTGGCACGGGGTGGGCGGACTCATGAGGTGAATTAGTGCAGTGCAACCTCCGAACGCAAGAGAGCGCACAGGTTCCTTTAGCCTTGTTCAAGGCTGGTAAATAAAGGGTTGGATGTGTTCCATATTGCACTTGAACTCCTTGTGTTGAGCCTTCCTTTCTGTAGTGAGCTTGGTCTCCTTCAAAGTTCATTACAACCAGTTAATTGGTTTTCCATTATTTCAAATGGGAAAAATCCTCTTCCCATTCCATATGGAAGTGGTAGGTTTTTGACTTCATACTTGGTCCACTAACGTCAATGACGACTCTAACAAGACCAACTCAGACGCAAACTAAATACACAGGATAAGTCAAGAGGAACAGGAAACCGGTGATGACAATCAGGAATTAACACGAGGTAATGAGGTGGGCGTGGCACACACGAGGATCGGACGAAGCTGTGCGTGACACATTTCATTATTCCAAACCAATTACTAGCCCCAGCAACTAAAAACCCACACATCTATTCATTAAGCGCAGAATGATTACCAATTAGGCGAGTGTCCTGGTCACTTAATTCGGTTTGGGATCCCGAACCTAGTGTAGGTGGTGTTTGTGTATGAACGTGTATAAAAATACATGATGAATCAGAATTCAAAACTGAATATTTCACGATCCACCAAGAAAACATGCAATATATTCAGTGTGGATTAGTTGAAATACATCAAGACAAGCGTCTCTGTCCCACAGAAACACAAGAACGTGCAGTGCAGCTTAGGACTTTAATAATTGTAATATACCTAATAAGGAAAGGTAATGTCAGTTGCTTTTAACAAAATTCAAACAATGTATTTCACTGTAACATGTATTTAAGGATTCTCATGCTCACGAGAACAAACGAGTATAAGTGCTTTCATTTTCAGTATAAAAGGGTTTCTGCAGATTTCAGTTACTGTAGGTTCACAATGTAAATCAAATAGTCCATGTTCCACAAGAGGTTGTTCTTGTCTAACATGCTTGTTGCCAATATAATCAAGGGCATAACCCCCGTTTCCTGCTTAATGAATCACTTATAGTTCTGGTACAGCTGTGCCTTCTTTTTCAGCTTTAGTGCAGGGCTTCTGGTAAAAGAATAGTTTTTTTTTTTTTTGGGGGGGAGGCAAAAAAAAACAGTTAATTACTTATATAGGATTGGTGAAATCTAAGAAATTTTCTTTCCAGGTACATCCACTGTGACACTTTTATTATCCATTTCATGTCCAAGTGCAACGACTGAAAACTACTGTAAGGTGATAATGTATAAAATCACACCATAACTTTTCTTGAAACTAACAGGAAAACATTGCTGTTTACAAGACCCCTTGGGCTAAGGAAATTAATAAGAATTAAATCATGTGTCACATATATAATAGAAAAATAATTAAAGTTGGGATTCAGATTGAGAGTACTGTAGGTGGATGGAAAGTATTTTTTCAACCCTATAAAATTAAAAACTGCCTTTATTATATATGTCATGTATTATTTGTTAACTGAGTAACTTAGTACTTCTTATATGGATGTTTTGCATGGCTCATTTTCTCAGTGAATATTACTAATGGAAAGGCAACTAGAATGATCAAAATTTATTGTTCATCTATGAAGTAAATAGATATTTGGCTAGGCTGGAAAACATAACCTTTTCTCTGTCTATTCTTTTCAATAATTCACCATCATATTATCATTGTAATTTCCATATACTGACATTACTGAAATATGAAACGTTCACAGGATGATCACAAAGAATCAATATAGCTCCTTGTTTAGAAGATATTTTACCAGTACTGATTTTAGTTTGCAACATTAATATATACTCAAAGTTCACTTGAAATTAATAGTTTTATTGCTTTAAGAATAAAACAAAACATCAAGCCAGGGAAAACACTTATTCTTATAATGAAATATATGTTTATTTGGCTAATCCATCTGTCATCCCCGGCTCATCCCATCCTCCTGTGTGCCACGCCCCCCTCATTACCTGGTGTTACTTCCCAATTGTCATCACCTGTTGCTTGTTATTCTATGCCTATCCTGTGTATTTAGTCCACATTTTGTCCTGTGTGCTTCTTGTTCATAGATTAAATCCCCATTTGCTTTCATTCCTGGCTGGATCGCCCGTTTGTCTGCTCGCACAGAGCATAACACCATTGTGTTCCAACCTGGACTAGAGAGAAGAAATTTAAGATTTTCTCGCCCCAGTTAAATCACTAATTGATTGCCTAATTAGTAGTGAGGCTCTACAATTGGCATTCCCAACAGCGATATCACTGGCTATAGTATTTGAACCAAAGACCACTTTGGACTTGGGCATGATTCCAAACTCCTAACCTGCTGGGCCACACACCTAGGGCGGGGCATCGTACAAAATTTTTTGATACCAGTACCAGAACAATACCTTGTTTTTGATACTAGTTCTTGAACAATACTTTTTGTATATACCAGTATGCTTTTAAATCAAGTTCAACAACAAAAATACAGTAAACGTTACAGCACAAATCTTTTATTTGAACAAGCCCCATTTTCTTATATATTGGTTAGTTACTGGAGGGATCAATCACAATCATAATGGGACATAATTCAGAAATAAATCTGGCCAGATCGACCTTTCATTTTCCACATTGGCACATTTCACCGCCAGCACCAGCAATATATGGAGACACAAGCAAAAAAAGGTATTCAGATTTATTGAGGTCTAAAAATAAATCCATCTGCTCTATTTTTGCTCTGCTACTTCTGTCTCTTTTCCTCCACTTTTACGTAACTTCTGTGTAACTTCCGTAGCGTCAATGCTTGTGTTTGTCTCTCTGCATATGTTTTTCCTTCTAACCTTTATGCCGTGTTTGACTAACATTATGTTAGACTGTCACTCACCGGCGACTTTAGATCTTTACATAAGTATGCCGCATGCGTTTTGGCTTACAAACACCGAGAATTGGCACCAAAAGATATTTTTTTTTATCCTGAATAGGATCACAGCATTTTGATCGGTAACTGATTTACTCAGTGAATTAAAATCACTCAAACCACTGAACTCCATCCACTGTGCCTCACAGCTGACATGATGTTTAGTTGTTGGTATGCAGCGTCTTGTTTTCTTCAAGCATAACACTATGTACAACTTTTGTCTGATATGTCCACAAAACACTGTTGTGGTACTGTGTGGGACATCCAGGTGGTCTTTTGCTCACTTGAGATCAGCAGTAATGTTTTTTTTGGAGCACAATAGATTCCTCTGTGATATCCTCCCATGAACACTGCTATTGTTCAGTGTTTTTACCGTGGTAGACTCACCAATGCAGATATTGTCAAGAGAAGACTGCAGATACTGAAGACTGCAGGACTCTTTGCCATTCATGTGAGGATTTATTGTTCAGCTACTGATCTTTGTAGGACACCATCTCCTAGGAATAATGTTAAGCTGACTGTTCGGTGTCTTTAGAAATGTACAATCTTTTTATTTAATATTATTGTTGTGTTTATAGCAATGGACATAATTAATGAATTATGCAATAAATTTATTGAATCACAACTTAGATATATTATTATGCAGAACACATCTCCCAAGCCATTCATTTGGAAATCCAGATCATTTCTAATGAAGCAGCTAGCATATATCAGCAGGAGTCCATCCTACACTTACTTCTCCATATGCATGTTTAGCCCCAAAGAGCACCTGTATTGTGACCTAACTATAAAAATGTTTAAAGTTTTCCAGAGATCAGGTATGGAGCTGTATCAAACACCATGTGTTTTTAAATTAAAACTTAAAGCAAGAAAATGTGTAACCCACACATAAGCAAACATCCATACATCTGTCAACTGCTTATCCAGTGTAGTCTTGCAGGGAGGCCTGCAATCTATTCCAAGCAGCGCAAGGCAAAATGCAGGGATACAGGATGTCATTCCATTGTAAGACACATGCAATCATTCACAAAGGGGAAGTTAAAGACACTATAAACCTAACTGCATGAATCTAGACAAACCCCAAAGACCAAGCATCCAGTTACAGGTAACAAAGCTCCTCACACTGCCACCCCAACGCAAACATGAATGATTTTTGATAGCAGCTATGAAACCAATTCATTCAATTCAAACAAAGTTCTGTGTTACAATGATTTTTGGCATGTTTAAATTACTTTTACATTTAGAATTTTTACCAACCCGCAGTCCAGTGTGACTACAAAATTTGAACCAGATAATTTCCACTAAATGTGCAGACAATTCATTAAGGAAAGAAAAAAAATTCTCTGCATCTGAACAGATTTAAGATACCACTGTAAAATGTCACAGAAACGATAAAAATAACAATATCAAAAATAATCTTACTGTGCTGGCAGTGAATCCCATTGAAGCCTGGTGGACACGTGCAGACATATCCAATGAAGGTGTCACCTCTGTACGTCTCGCTCATTACACACACTCCTCCATTATGACATGGGTTTGGTTTGCAAGGGCCTAACATGGGGAGGGGGGAAAAAGTATGGGTTTAAACAAAGATTTCTAAAAATTGCTTCTAAAAATGCAAACTGCTTCTAAAAATTTTATTTATATAGTAAAATCCAAACTTGGTACCATTATATGCAACCAATGAACAAGGCACCATGCTAATGTAGGAAAATAAACAGAGTTGAAGAGTGGTATGGTCACTTCCAGCCCATATCAAGTAACAATAAACAAAATGAAAATAAAAATAAAATCTATACATTTAACATGCATCTCCAGTTTACTGGATGATAGTTCCACAAAATAAAATTCTTTATAATCAAACATAACAATCTAACTAAAGGAGCATGTATAAGACATTCTGTGTGGGAGGTGGATAAAATTCTCTTTGAAATTGAAAAGATTATTATATCCATCCATCCATTTTCCATTACACAGAAACAGAAAATCAAGGAGATTTCCAACTTTTCTATTGTTTTATAATGGGCATGCGCTAGCCAAATGTAAAATAAAATATTACTATCCTTCTCTCTCTCTGCTTGCATAACTGTAACCATAAAACTGTAAAATATTGTTCACAATAAGCACTGTTTTGTTGTTCAAAAGGGATTAGAAAATGCATGCATTATGCATTAACAACTACAACGCAAAAAATAAACACCAAAGTCTATGAAGTGAAAATTGGCAGGAAGGATCTGTTCTTCCACAAAATATTCAAATCACATGCCATCATGCTAATAGAGGTGGAAAACTCACACCATGTTATGAACATGCACAGTATTCCAAGACGACTGTAACTCCTCAATGTCAAAAGCAAGGTCCTACAGCTGTAGAGCTCTTTGGCCTAGTGCTAATCCATTTGAGAAATAGAGGATGAGTTATTCATTTTATTCATATTACATACCTTGTCTACCAGCTACCCGACCACTGACTATGCCTTATGCTCCTACACATATGCGCTGCAAGTTGATAGAAACACCCTGAAACCTGATTATTGCATCCTGCCACATGTAATTCCTGATGGAAGATTTTTAGAGTAACCGGTTTCTTGCTCAGCAGGTCATTCAGTAGCACTTTTGCGGACAATCAGTCTGTATATTTACCTTTGCAGTTCAGATTAAGGCATAAATACAATTTAAATCAGAACATGCCAGTAATTCTCTCTAGATTCCTCTTAACCTTGCATGCATGTGCACTGTTCCTCACTGAATTACAGCACTGCAGCGTCTTCCAAATTGATAGCCACGGTGCGGAGTTGCCCACCGTAGTGGTACCACTTGATACTCAGGATGTATTGATCCGGGTTATGGAGATTAATCCTTAATGTTAATTTCTCTTCCTACTATACCCCCTTAGTTCTGATAACATTTGATCCAATGAGAACGGGACATTAAACGTTTTAATCCAAGTCTCCGTTGTTCCTCATTTATTTGTATTGAAATTCATTAGCAGGAGGAATTCTCATAATTTTAGAGTTATCTATGCCCTAACTGCCGCTTTGAAAAGTCTAATTTATTATTTACACATCAATTGTGGGACCCTTTTTAAAATAAAATCTTGAATGAGATGTTGATGTTGTCACTATAATTGGAATGTGTAGGTATTTATTCTTGTTCAGCAAGTGACAGGGCTGTGCGGTGAATACAGTGGTGTCATTCCGACTGCCACCTTGTCTAGTTCTTCTAAAGTATCCTGCCTAACTATGTCCCTCCAAAGGACAAGCAGGTATAGAAATTGGATTGATGACGGCATTGATGCATGGATGGATATCCTGCCTATAACAAAATGAATATGCCTATAACAACTCTGTTAGGTTGCCCATAACAACAATATTCTATGGCTTATATAGCATAAACAGTGAATATGAAAACTGAACTGGCTACACAAATCTGGGTTTTGTGCATAATTATAGCCTTGCCTAATAAATTTATTCATAAATGAACAATTTCACTTCTATATTTGGCACAAGTGTACACCTGCACATTACCCAAGGAACACTATGCCATAATCATCCTATGGCAAACCGGGGAAAAAGCCAGTGCACAAGGAATGTCAAGGCCCACATGACCAAGTTTTATACTCGAGTTCCATCAATAATCACAAAAACACCTGCTACTTCCATACCGACTCATGAAAATGAGCCTCTCCAAAAAAGGAACTCTTCTATTGTAGCTTCCATGGGACTTGCTGACATAGTAAAGCACAAATTTAGTTCTTGCTAACATAGTAACATAATGAAGCTCAGATTTTGCCACAGAAAATAATTGGTCCGGTCCTGTAGGGTTTCTTCCCTGCTGCTTGAAAGCTTTGTGAATAGAGAAGGGAAATTATACCCATCCATCCATCCATTTTCCAAACCGCTTATCCTACTGGGTCGCGGGGGGTCCGGAGCCTATCCCGGAAGCAACGGGCACGAGGCAGGGAACAACCCTGGACGGGGGGCCAGCCCATTGCAGGGCAGGGAAATTATGCTAAAATACAAAAAGGAAAACTAGGACTACTGAGAAAAAATGTTGTCCTGTAGTGCTAATAAAAATGCACATCTTAAATTACAATGGAGTTGTTTAGCAACACCTGAATGTCCCACCGGTGATGATCATGCCACTTACTTCCAACAATATCTAATCTACAGTATAATGGACCTGTAACTGACTTGCAATTATCCTATGCCTTGAATGGCATACGATTTGCTACTTACTGCCTATTGTGTCAAAAGTAACGTCAAATTTTCCAATCTTAAAATCCAATTGAAGAGTTCTTTTCCAAAACGTGATAAACGCCACATTTTAAAACAAAAAGTTTCTTTATGCCATTTGCTGTGCACTGACCCTATTCACTCCTCCATCAACATTTTATGCCAAATCGCTATATTTCCTTGTTTAAGATGTACTGCAAAATACCGTTTTTTTCCCAAAGCGCAATAAGCGCCGTACCTATTTTTGTCAAAACGCAATATATACTCTCGACCAATCAGAATTCGGTGAGCGTGCGTGTTAATCGAACTTGGCGAAGCTCTGAGTCGATGGTTTTGTTGCGATCTTGTTTAGTGTCCTCTTCAAAATGAATGCTTTAAACCCTTTTGATGGCATCAATGAGCCAGTAAGACCTAAAGCTGGAGGTAGAAAACACGACTGGATAAAGAAAACCACAAAAAACAACGAAAAAAGAAGGTTCGTCACACAGGCGGTGCGTTAATACCTACTGTGGAACGTCAACACAAAGCTGCTGCCACCGGTTTCTGTCAAACCGAGAAGTTGTGACCGGATTTTTTATTTTACTGTATGTGGTGGACGATATTGAAATGTAAAACTGTCAATATTTATTTCATTGTACAATTTAGTTTGTTACTATTTTTATGTATTTATGTATTTTTTTTATTTAATGCATTTGCACTTTATCTGATTTATATTCATTTATTGTATGATGAGTCCTTGATGTCATATGTTGCATGTTCAGACATAACACACAAACAATAAACTTTTTGGAAATAAATGGATGGATTTATAGCGTTTTGGAAAAGAATTAATGGATTTATAATGTTTTGAAAAAATATAAACATTGAGTTTATAATCAACAATACTGTTGTTTGATTTAATCATTGTTCAACGTGTTCAGACTGAGCCAACAAACCATTTTAACAGGATAAATTAAATAACAAAATGTGTGTTCTAGGTAAAAAAAGTTTTCAGGAAAGTTATCATAATGGATTTATGACATTTTTGAAAAGAGCTCTTCAATTGAAGCTACTACAAAGTTTTCCAAAGATTTCACAAAGCAAATACTGAAGCACAAGAATGAAAGGCATTGGAGTGCATATGAGGAGATGATCAGTTACTAGGTCTAGAAATATATCCTACCTGCTTCACCAGGATCCTCACCATCAGCTGCTGTAGAACAATAAAAGAGAGCGTTTGTCAGCTGTGGTTCCATCATGAAGTTATAATAATCTTATAATAACCAGCAGCAAACATAACAAAACATTCATACAATTATAAGAAATTCTCTCTTTTTTTCAAAACAGAATAAAAGCATATTCACAAGTAATCTAAATTCTATTTTTTTAAAACATACATGTTAACATCATGTTTTTTTTTTTTTTACTAGTAATGAAAAATGCTCCTGTAATGATATGTTATCTATACATGAATTAGATGAGCTGAAGACTTTAGTATTACAAAATTGGCTACAGTTGGTAAAAAGGTTGCTATTCTTATGAAAGTTCATGAAATTTTAAAGACAGCTATTTTGCATCTAATAAACAATAAGCATACATTTGGAAAATCCCACTGGGAAATCCCACAGATCCCCAATTCATAAAAATACAGTGGTATCTCGATTCTTGAACTCACTACAACTCAAATTTCTTGAGTCAAATAAACCAGTTTGACCTACAACTCGATCTTAATATCAGAAGTCGAACCGCGAACGCTGACTTAATATAAATTGTACGCGGTAGGAAATGAGTCATACTACACTGCAATTCTTACTTGAATGCCTTCTTCAAAGACTGGACAATTAACCAAATAAATCAGCGCAACATTACAGCAACTAACAATAAATAAACCACTAACTTACATATACTATTAGAGCATTTATGTCATTTATTTAAACTTGATTTTACCAGGTAAATTAACTGAAAACTAGTTCTCACTGCTTTATGTGGTATACGGGAGAAATAGCAGATTATGCATCGGAACTGCCTGGGATACAAACGTCATGCGTGTAACTAATCTCTTCAGTCAATAAGGGCAAAGGTCTGTCGTCGCGGAGGCGTGTCCAGTTTGTGCAGGTGGGTGAGGTCACAATGCATCTAACCATAATGCATTGTGTCAGGATCAGAATGCATTGCTTTAAGCCAGCACTGTAAGCAAGTCCAACACACACATGCAATGACTGGACTGGGAAAACAAACTAAAACGCGGACTAATGACAACAACCAGAAACAGCTGATCACATGGGGATCCCACACAAGGTTAACGAGGGGGCGTGGCACATGGAAGGAGTGGACGATCGGGGCAGGACAGGGGTAATATTGGGATAAGATCTTTATTGTTTTGGAAGCCATTAGGAAAAAAAATGTTCTTCTAGTTTGATCTTATGATTCTGTGTTTAGATGTTATAAAAAAAGAACATGTAGGTGTAATTTTGTGGGGCCGGGAACCAATTAATTGGTTTTTCATTATTTCATAAGGGAAAAATTTGATCAGAACTTAAACGTTTGCCATTGCTGTTCCCACAATATGATTTGACTTCAGGTCATGAAAATTCTAACTGAAGTGTAAAGACTATATTTAGTCACCCTTGTTCGTTAAAATCCATGCTTCATCCTGTTTATGTAATTAATGATGTCCTCATCAGAATGATATATGCTGCCAGGCAAAGGTTTTTGGACACTTGAAGTCTACAGTTTATTACAGGTTAAGTACTATAAGCGAAACATACCACAGTAAAATAAAAAGATTTGTTTTTCCACTTCACAGCCCTGGAGAAGTGTCCACAAATGACCTGTATCAGCTGGCATTATAGTCTTGACCTTTACTTTATTTTCCAACTTCTTCAAATAGTTCAAATATTACTACAGTATTAAGAATGAGCACAAAAATTCCCCTACAGAGGCAACATTTATTTGGGTACAAGAAGGAAAAATGGACACAGAACTGGTGACCAAATCCACTTGGTCACTTATTTGCCAGCTGAGTGTGGATAGAAAGCATAAGAAATGTGGGTACCACTTAACAATAAGGCTCCCCTTTGCCTTGTAAATGGTAGTAACTCATTAATAAAAAGAAAACAGTGTTATAACTTGTTTAACATTGTCTATTAATGATTGACAAAGTGTAACGACCTAATTAATAACTAGATTATAAATAATTCGTAAACCCTTTATATGGGTAGCCTTATTGTAAAGTGGCACCGAAATATGTCTTTTGGATACTTCATTTCAGGACAAGCAGCATGCTCCAGTAATGTATCTGTACCATTGAAGCTTTTTACTTTTGCTGATGTTGTTTTCAGCAGTTAAATTACTCCAGGAACTCCACACTACTGCATGTTTATTAGGAATCCAACATTATAATATACATCCAAATATACACAGGAAAAGATAATCAAATATTTCTCGGTAAAATAAATAGAATTATTGTGTTGGATGCCAATAATTTTGTCCGGAAAAGTGATGCCTGTCGTATGAACTTGTTTTCTAAATGTTTTCTTCACTTTCTACGTATTCCCTGGCATAGTACTCATGAATGATACATCAGCAAACTAGCAGGAAAGGGACAGAACAAAAAAATAATTTGATACTAACATCTCCATTAACAATGATGCAATATTGTATATTATAATCTACCATTTTTCACAAAATGATACTGTGAACAAAGTAAAAACTACGAAGGGGAATAAGTTACTAACAATAAAGACATAATGATAATAGGTGGTTCATAATAAGTATGCTGCTTAGGGCTGCAACTACCAATTATTTTATAATTGAGTATTCTATTCATTATTTGTATGATTAATCAGGTAATCGGATTAATTAAAGTATTTTGTATGTGTGAGAATAATCTGCCAGCCAGATTTTTTAAAAAGTGTACGCCACTCTTGTTCGGGGCATTAACTGCCATATTGCATCTGTATATACTGCTATGGTAAACAAGAAAAGTTATACTATGAAAATATCAAAAGCGGACACACAGACAGTTTTGGATACCATGTTCAAAAAGCTGTCAGTGGTGAGCATGGCTGGGTGACCCGCATGAAGTGTGCATAAGAGACTGAAAAAGATTAGACTTTATTATATTTGTTTAGTTTCTTTCAATAGAGAAAATTGGCAGTGTTCAGGTTAAGATCAGGTCAGCTAAAGTCAATAAGTATTTTAGGAGGCATTATTAAAATGTGCACATAAAATATTACTCAGCCAATGTTTATGTTTATTGCACATCTCCGGCATCCACATGACAGTCCAGAATGTACAAAAATCACACTGTATTTTAAAATATGGCAAAACACACTATGATCAGTAACCTGTTGGCTAGTAATCTGATGATGCTAGCATAATGAGCTCCTAACAGCTAGGTCCCTTAGTTTGTGGAGGGACTGCATTCCACGATATTGCAAGATATTCATATTTTATCATGCCATTGTTAGTGGACAGAATGATAATTTTGCTTAATGAGCAGTCTAGAACCTTTTAATGAATGTGCTAAGCAAATTTAAAGCCAGTAAACTCAGCTGGTTACAGTGGCTTTATAACAACACAAAATTAAGTTTTCTGTGATCCATATACTGCTTTGGAAAAAAATTAAACGACCACAGAAAAAAATTCTGTTTCACTCATTTCTCAATGGGTATGTGTCACGTCCCGCGTCGTCCGTCCCGTGCCAGCCCCGTGTATCGCCACACCCACCTCGTTCCCGGCTGTGATTCCCCGATGTAATCCACCTGTGTAGGCGTTGCTGCACGCCCGTCCTGTGATCCGTTTTGTATGTATTTAAGTCTGCGTCTGCGTCTCTCCGGCAGACGCAGCATTGACGTCACCTGTCCGAGTGTGTGTTTGCCCTGCAATAAACCCTGCATTCCCCCGAATCTGCCTCGCTCCCCGTCTTTCCGCCCTGCACACCCACCGGATCGTGACAGTATGTCCCTGTTTAAAACATACATATTTTTGCAAACTCCAGCCTGGCTCTTCCATGTTTCTAGTGGATGAAAGGCTTCATCCTTGTTTTATGGGTCTGCAGTTCTGCTTCTATGAGCCTGTTATGAATTGATCAATACACCGCTTAATGTTTCCCATTTTTTAAGGTCACTTGTGGTCATCCTTCAGCTTCAACAAGGCACTATCGGATAAATTGATGGTCATCTCTGGCATTAGAAAGTTGCTTCTGCCCATTACCTGGCTAGTTTTTGGTCATTACCAGTGTCTCCTGCTACACCTTGTTCCTGTGTACTGCTGTCTTAGAAACCTTTTGAGCCCGGAAGCAGCCTGCCTCAGAGAGGAGCCTTCTGACAATGGAACAAGGATTAAACAAGGATTTTAAAAAGCTGATTTAAAAAAAATATATAGAATGGTCTAATTTTTTGCAGAGCTGTAATTAGCACTACCTGATTCTCTCAGTCACCTTTCAAATAGAGGTTAATGACTTGATAACACTTGAATGGAATGGAATAAAGAGAATGGTGGTAGAGAATGGCAGGAACTATGAAAAGTTTGGGAGCATTTCAATTCAATCCCAAGCTGCAGTTCAATCTCAAGCAGGTTCTGCAGTTTCCTACCACTCCTCTCTTCCTGAAGTTGACTGTCATGTTTTTACACGAGCTCCGCATGCACTCTCTAAGACGATCACAATCATTCTCATCTTTGCTTTTAGACTCATTCTTAGCCCATGTGGCAAGAAATTAAATGATCACACTTTACCAAATATCACATAATTTAAAATCAAAATTTAAAAACTGCACTGTTTCATAAACAAAGTATGTCAAACTATATGACTTTATTACTTTTTCACATTTATACTGTATTTTATTATACATTGCCTGAGGTTTAAATATATAGGTTCTGCGGGGGATACATGATTGATGAATTATTGTAATGTCACGGAGGGGCAAAAATCATGGAAAGATGAAATTACCCAAACAAAAATACAGTGGGACCTCTGTATCCATGATTTCAATAACCTCGGTTACAGTTACCCATGGTTTACCACCAATCAAAAAAAAAAAAAAACGGGAAAATTCCAGAAATAAACGGTTCATAAGTTTCAAACCATACCAAGTGAATACAGGCTGTAACATGGTGAATTCTGCCTCGTACCTCTTCTCCCTTGGTCCCTTAAACCCACGCTTCTCAGGAGAACTCTTATCCAGTCTGCCTCGAGTGTTTTCACTGATCACAATCATTGCCCTGTTATTACAGTGTATGTGTCATAAAATATATAAAAATCATGATTCTTATTGCTTTGTCATCCCTTGATACATACTTTATCATTGCTTGTCTCTTGAGGATTAGGCAATGACAGATTCCCTTTCATTCGAGAGTATGGTACTGTATGGTAATGTACAAACTTATTACTGTATTTAATGTTGGTATTGAATAACTGTCCATAAATTATGAACTGCCATTTGTATGCACACAAAATCATGCAAAGTGCAGGACAGCTATGTGGCATGCAAATGGTAAATGGACTGCATTTATATAGCGCTTTTCTACAAAGCGCTTTACAATTTATGCCTCACATCATGTGGATCATGGATGCAGCGTGGATCTATACGTCTACACTGCCCGCATTGCTGCAGCAACGCTGCAACTACAACTCAAATAATAGAATGTTTCACTTCATTACAATATAAATTTAATTTATATTTAGTTTAGACGCGGCATGGTGGTGCAGTGGTTAGCACTGTTGCCTCACACCTCTGGGACCCGGGTTCTCGTCTCTGCCTGGTTTCATGTGTGTGGAGTTTGCATGTTCTCCCCATGTCGTCGTGGGGTTTCCTCCGGTTTCCCCCCACAGTCCAAAAACATGCTGAGGCTGATTGGAGTTGCCAAATTGCCCGTAGGTGTGCATGTGTGAGTGACTGGTGTGTGAATGTGCCCTGCGATGGGCTGGCCCCCCATCCGGGGTTGTTCCCTGCCTTGTGCCCATTGCTTCCGGGATGGGCTCCGGACCCCCCGCGAACCCTATAGGATAAGCGGTTTGGAAAATGGATGGATGGATGGAATCTATAGTATCTATAGTGCAAGTTGCTGATTTTTTTTAGCCCAGATGAAACTATATACATATATATGAATACATTATGAAGGTGTACTGAATGTTCTATGAATGCATTATGAAGGTGTACTGAATGTTCTATGAATGCATTACAGTATGAAGGTGTACTGAATGTTCTATGAATGCATTACAGTATGAAGGTGTACTGAATGTTCTATGAATGCATTTTGAAGGTGCAGTTAAGGAAACTGAATGGGTGACAAATACAGAAATAAAAACAAACATACAAAGAAGTGCAGCTCTTATTCTTGGAGCAGAAACGTTAACTGATGATAAATTAACATGCCAGTAAACATGGCAGTTAAATAAAAGGCAGACTAAACTTATCAAAAACAACAAAAGTTTAAAAAAGAAAGATAATGGAAATTTAAGTCAATCATCATAATGAATGGCTGATTACTCATTGGTGAACTAATCTTGTCTGATGTAAGCCTGCACAGTATTATGACAGTTTGACAAACAGTCTGTGGTCGATAGCATCACAACAGTACACTGATTGATCGCGTTGCTTCCAATCTTGATATCCCCCTTGTTTTGATGTCTGTTGCATTTTACTGTAACATAAGAAAAAGAGATGGAAAAGAAACTCATTTCCATACTTCATTCAACAGTTCTTTGTGAACATCAAAGTTGGACTATGTGATTAAAATGTCGTGTGTTTAATGTGTTTTCAGAGATACCACATATTTCTGCATTAATATCAGCTTGTATTTTTAGACAGTTTCGGGGACGACACAGGCATGGTATTTAAAAAATTCAGGACGGAAAAATGTTTCATTGGGAAAAAAAAAACGCAAAATAAAATTCATAATAAAACTCATTGGCGTGGGTGAGGAGGATACAGGACTGGGTGAGCGCTGAGGTCGGGTCAGGCTAATAGGAGTGGAATGGGGAAAAAAAATCCCTGTAAAGAATACTTTTAACTAAAACAGGGACACGGATGTACAGTACCAATCATAAGTTTAGACACACCTGCTTTTTTAATGCATTTATCTCTATTTTAGCTGTCATTCGCCTTATAGTAAAAGACCTTGACACAATAAAGTAAAACTTATCAAATATTGTAATGACCAAGAGAAATGTTCACCATCTCAAAATGTTTTTTTGCTTTTTGAATATAGCCCCTTTTTGTTTTGATGACTGCATTACAGACTCTTGACATTCGTTCGACCAGCTTACAGATGTAGCTACGTGGAGGTCCAGAGGAGGCTTCCGGAGGTTCTAGGCTTCCTTGATCTTACTCATTAATCCAGCTCTCTCAAGCCGCCTCTGTATGGTTTTCGTGGGGAGATTGTGTGGACCAGGTCATATGTCACAGTATTCCATCTCTTTTCTTTTTCGCAAGATGATGCAGCATTTATGTAAATAAACTTGAGGTGTGGCTTGGTTCCTTATCCTGTTGAGAAGAAATGATTTGCAGTAGATGTGATTTGCAGTAGATTTGTACAGTAGTGTACTTATGCATATAGTGAAAGTATAATGAATGTGATAGGAGACAGTCAGTAAGGGAGAGAAGTGGTCGTTGTTAAGGTTACATAAATAAATGTATGAATAAAAACAAAGAAACAAGTAATAATAATATCTTATATATAGCCAGTGCATGATAAATTACCCAGGGTGTCAGCAGCTTAGAAACTGCATCTCTGCATGAAGTCTGCTCTTGAATGAAAACCCAGTTGCGTTGACCCCAGCGTGTTCAAAAAGCAAAAGATTACTTAAATCTTTAATCCCCATTTATCTCGTTTTAACTTAATCATTGCAGAATAATTTAAACTTAAACTATAGAGTTTAATAGTCAGTATCTAGCATTTCATTCTCTCAAATCACGTCTTCCCTATTTTGCAGTCACCTGCAATTATTGGGTTTCTTGCATTGTTATAATGTTTTGCATTTTATGTAATAACACAATTCTGCATTTCTGCTAACATCAAATTTTATAAAAGGAATGATTACCCTGCCGAATAAAATAAAAATAGATGGTCTATTTGGTAGTTTTAGGCACCGAAAGGCCTTAAGAACCAGGGTTCACACAAAGGAAGTCGTCATTTATAGGGACTCAGGCTAAGAGAAAGGAACTTCGTAATAGGCCGTCAACTTTATTACCAAGCTACTGTAAGATGGAATGGAGAGATGAGCTTTACACGGTGAAGGCAGTAAAGGAGGCAACATGACATTGTTAGTTACTGTAACGTTGCGCTGCTTTATTTGGTTAATCGTCCAGTCTGTGAAGAAGGCATTCGAGTAAGAACTGCATAGTAGTATGACTCATTTCCTGGCGCATACAATTTATATTAGGTCAGCGTTCACGGTTCGGCTTCTGATATTCAGATCAAGTTCTAGATCAAACTGCTTTGTTCGACTTTCAAGGAATTCAAGTTCTAGTGAGTTTGAGGACCAAGGTACCACTGTATTCGTATATAACTCATTTTATTATTCCAAACAAAACCATGAATGAAACTGCTAGGTAAATTCGACCGATCTTTCACCAAAACAAAAAAATTCAAAACGATCAGTCAAAGCAATACAGCATGAACAAATTTGCATAGAACCATACTCTCCTTTTCCAACACTGGCCCAACCAAATTCCGCCAAGGTCCCCGCCTTCGGCTGCTGCCCAACTCACCCTGCACCCGACCCCTATAGGTGGTGAGCCCATCGGAGGGGGGACCCATGTTGCCTCTTGGACAGCCTCTCTGGGAGGAGGCCCCGGGGAAGACCCAGGACACACTGGAGGGACTATGTCTCTCGGCTGGCCTGGGAACGCCTCGGAATTCCCGGAGGAGCTGGAGGAAGTGGCCGGGGGGAGGGAACTCCTCTGGGCGGTGGAGGATAGATGGATGGATGGATGGATGGATGGATAGAGATAATCGCTCATGCTGCAGTGTGCTGGAGTCCCAGAGTCTTTCAAATGGCCCCATAACCCCTTTCTGGCAAATATATTTCAATAACTTTCTTTTCCATCTCTTTGAGAACTTATTTTGATCATGACATAGTGTGCTGTCTGCTTGCTGAGCTCTTTTATACTTTCACATTGCACAAAAAAGTTCTTACGGTAGTAACATTTACATGCATGTGTTCATAAGTAGTAATAATAACAATTATAATTATTATTATAAGAAGAAGAAATCCCCTCTGCACATAATTATGATAAAATTATACAGATTTGTCCCCTTTATATGTAGCAGTTTGGTAAAAATATATTTATGGCCATTGAAATATACTCCGGCACTCGGTGATATACGGCCCGGTCAGCACTGCATTAACAAGGCCATACCACCGACGTGCCCCTATAAAATACTCCCACTGCTGAACATTTACAGCCAACAGAGCACCATTACTAAAATGGAGTCTTTATTTTGGTCTGACTTGATTTGCGAGTAACTGTTCAGGAGTGCATTCCATGTCTTTGGCTGCCCTATTGGATTCCATCATTGGCCCAGTGGGTGGTTCCATACTGACACACGTCACCTGGTGGGCAACCATTAGGTCAATGTACCGGCTACAGCCTGGCTTTCACGTTGAGTTTCGAAGTCAGTTATTACACAGAACCCCGAAAGAGAAGTGTATCAGTCAGACCAACAAAGACATGCAGTTAGGTAAATTGGCGTGCCCAGCTCGCCTGTAGCTTGTGAGTGGGTATATTTATGTGGCCGGAAAAACACTGACATCCTGTCAAAATAGTATTCTGTGTTGTTGGGTTTTGACTTCTAGGGACTCTAACCAGAAAAAGTAGTTGAAAGATGAAAGGAACTATGGAAAAAAAATACATTTGCAGTAAAATGCAAATTACTTCCGTTATCACATTGATTTGATTCTAATTGTAATAGAGTTTCACAGAGTGGGAAATGTGGCACTGAAAATCTGATGTTTCTCCTCGGTAACGTTCCACAGAATGTAATATTTAAATAAATATAGATACTTGGCTCCGCTGGTGCTGCCTTTAAGCTCCTCAGATAATGATGTGCTGCCTTGCTGTCACAGAACCAAAGGGCTTTCTCTGCCATTACAGCCAGCAGGCTCACAGTAGCTTGTCAGGGTCCCGCTAAAGGCGACGTCGCTGCAGAAAGCACCGCTGTGCCGTTTTCCACAGCGCTGCTAATAGCGAGCTGACATTTCCGAAAAACGCATTTAATTAGCATCGTCTACAAGGTCTTTACAAAAGCACTTAAAACTCAACCAAAACCTATCAGCCCATAAACAGATAGAAACTATATTTTATATTAATATGCAGCTAATGGGCACGATTCCATAATGCTAAGTGGCAATATGAAATGGTTCAGGAAGATATATCTGCAAAAACCTATAGGAGTCTGGGAATGACGTCGAAGGAAGGAGATCCGGAGAAGCTCTAGGCTTCCTTTGGAAACTTACAGCACGTAACGAAAACGCAAACATCATAGCAGTACTCAAAATTATAATAGAATTCAGAAATTTCACCAGTGATTCTTTGGCAATGTGCTGTTTTAGAAATCATACGCTATGCTGTTGTGTAATTACACATCCATCGCTTCTATGATTTCAAATCTCAAAATCATTTTGAGGTCCACCAGGTTTTGTTTGATACAGGTCATCAACAAAAAGATACTTGGGTAAAAAGTAATACATAACACATAATATTAATCAATACATGGTGGTCATAAAGGGATGGACACGGTCAGACACAATGCTCTGGTAGCCCGTGGAATTTAAACGATGCCCAGTTGGCACTAAGGGGCCTAGAGTATGCCAAGAAAACATCCCCCACACCATTACACCACCACCAGCCTGCATAGTGGTAACAAGGCATGATGGATCCATGTTCTCATTCTGTTTACGCCAA
>JABFDZ020000044.1:24905816-24920214 GCA_019775955.2 Pollimyrus isidori | reverse complement strand
GGGATTTGGATGTATGTGTAATAAGGTTCTTTGAATGTTTTCTTACAAAAACAGTTACCATGTCTGGAGGGTTCACATACTTTCAAGCAGCACTGTATGTCATTAGATTGTGAGAGGGAATTGTAGTAACCATAGCATATGGAAGAATATGCAAACTCCATGCATACAGAACTAGACTAGAACATAAATCTAAATCCCTGAGGGTATGAGATCAAAGTTCAAACCAGAAAGTAATATTATATTAAATGCAGTGGATATATTATTTTTAGAGGATCATATACAGTCAGCCAATGGACAGGGCTAGTTGAATATCAAATTAAAAACCCTCGGGACAAACATCCTATAATCCTACAATTTACAATCCTATAATATCTACTGTACAATTTATATAACTAGAAAAACTCCTAAATGAAATGTTGTAGTATACCACACATTTACTTCTGCCTATAGTAATTTTCTTCGTTTTAAAATTCACTAATTTTTCCACATTATCAGAATAGATAAATCAGGATCAATTTAAATCCTGCTTAATTATTATTATTTTTTTGCAGGGAGGGGGGCTGCCAATGAGTCTAACTACATATCTTACATCTGAAGGAGGAAACCGATACTAAATGCAGAGAACAAACTCTCACCTCCACACAGAGCAGAGGTGGTGTTCAGATATGAGTCAAAGCAAGAGTTGTGAGTCATAAGTGCCACCCACATAACCACCATGACACTCCAATCTATTCCACCTCATGCTGCCAGAAATTTTTTTTTTTTCACTTATATTGATATTTGGGATAGGTGCCAAGACTGTAACCATGCTAAGATGGATGGATGGAATTGATGGATGGATGGCTTTTGATTCTCTCTGCAATACACAAAAGATCCTCTGATTTTTTTCCATGTTTTAAACTGAACATTTAAAAAAATCAGAATGAAAGTATGTATTATATATAATTTCAAAGATATATAATTTACTTAGAAAAAGCAGTAACTGTATTTTGTGGTTAAATTATTAAAACTTCAATCAGTATTAAAACTACCATGCTTGGCATAGCATACTGCATGGGAAGACAGGATGCACATGATGAAGGGGTATGATGATTTTTCTCCAAAGCCATATACAGATGAGGAAAACTTGTGGTCAAAAGAGATCAGAATAGGCTACCAACCCTGAAGCAACTGGGTCTAAGGACCTTACTTATGAGCCCAAAAGCGATGTGATTATTCTGTCAACCATGGAATTTGGATGCAGGTCTCACAGATGTATGTGGGATGATTTAAGAGAATTTATGAGTTGCTTTCTATCCACAGGAACTAATCATTTCCAAATAAAATGTCTTGTAGAAGTGTGTTCTTTTTCAGGTATTTTAAGAGTACAACGGATGTCTTATTTGTAGGAGATGAGTTATGGTCTACAAGGTTACATCCCATTCAGCAGCCCAGCAGCCCTAGGGTGGTGCCCCCTGCAGGATACTCATGTAAAGCATGCACCCATGCAGACCTGCCTTCCCACCTTCTCCTCTTTCAGATTTTTTCCAGTATCAGATTGGAGCAATAGCGACTTACCAGTCATGTCTCCTTAGCATTCATTATGGCCGGTGATGGTTACAGCTGACATATATGGTGCCGATTGCATTCTGCAAGGTAACCACCTAAGAAGGTCTGTCAGCGTTTCCCCAACCAATTATTTAAGGGAGTGGCATAGAGGGCATTTAGCCTTTGCACGGAAGCACAAGCCATGAGACTGAGCACTCGTATACCAGCCCAGTCACACACTAAGGGTAATTTTAGACACCACTTCACCATTTCTGGTTTGCAAACTGCAGGAGGAAACTACTCATCCCTGGTCAAATCAGGAAGCCCTAGAGGCAGGCAACCATGGGAGTGAGGATCAGTATAATGGGTGAGAAAAGTGTAAATCTTCAATAAAGGAAGGGGTCAGGATGTTATGAGCACAGACTCCCCTCAGGGACATAACCTCGAATTTAATGGAGTGAGTATAGGCTTAGCCTACATGCAGTGCTCCTGGAGCTGGGGTTTAAGGGCCTTGCTATCGGACCCGCAGACTTGTGACTACTCTGCTGAGGTGGGAGCAAGTAGCCTGGAACACATAGGAAAGGGGTATTTGGTGTCCCTGATTGCTTAGTGCAAGATTGCTGGGAACTGGGATGGAGCAAAAATATGGAGAAATATTGAATTAGGGCAGGGTTATTCAAATCACGGTCCTCAAGGTCCGAGCCCTGCTGGTTTTCCAGCCTTCCTTTACCTGTCAGTCAGGTGTGAGGCCTCTGACCAATCAGAATCAGCAATTATTAAACAACTACCTGGGAGAACTGAAAACAAGGCCTGGATTTGGAATCGAGGTCCAGATTTGAAGAACCCTGAATTAGGGGGTTCTGTATATTGTGAGCCTTTGAATTCTAGATTCTGCCTAAAAGAGATACTGACTCCAGTGAGCTGGATTGGAAGAGCAATAATGTTGCAAACATCACCTGATACTGTATCATAATGTAAGGACTGGGTCAGGCTGGCAGTTTTGAAGAGAGACAAAGGGTAACTCCCAAATGTTTACAGAAAGCTCACAATGTGAATTTCAGTTCTTGATCAGTAACAATGTTTTTTGGTGTCCCAAGGTTCCAGCCCCCTGCAGTTCGTACGCAGGAACCCAATGTTCCTGACCTGCCCGTTCTGCCTGTTCCTGACCCACTTTCTGTTAGGACAGGCCTAGATCATCAGGTGAGCCACTTTGTGAATAACCTACTGGACCCAAAAGCTGACGTACCAGCCCCCGTGGTTCCAGTCCTGGTGGTTGATGCGCCCTCCTGCGGGGTCCCTGTCCCAGCTACTGCGTCGCCGCCCAGCTGGATCCCAGTCCCAGCAGTTGATGCCCTCCAGGGCACCCGCTGCGACACCACCTCCACCCTCTGAGGCACCCGTCATCTCCACCCAAGGTCCCAGCTCCTGCACCACCTGCTGCTCTGTCCGAGGTCCCTGGAAGAGGTGCCTCTGCCTGCTCTTCCGCCCGAGGTCCCGGGCTCCATCTCTGGCTTCGCCCGAGGACCCTGCTCCACCCGAGGTTCCGGACTGCTTGACTGCTTTCTCCACCTTTCTTGATGGAACTAGAGGAGGAGCTCAAATGGGACCTCTCAGGTATTTTCCTGATTACCCCTGACCCAGGCTCAACACCACCAGTCGATGGCCCCAAGGAGGTCCGTGACAACTCGACCCCCACTGAGGGGTCACCCTGACCAGAGCTCCGGCACAGTGGATCTTGGTCAGGGCCCCACCTTCCTGTGTCCCGTAACAGGAGAGGACACAGACGCAGGGGTCAGCTCCCGCCCGCCTTGCTCCCTGGCTCGCCCTCGCTCGCTGTTGCTCGGGGGGTGCCTGTGCGATCTCTGACTCCTGTTTGCCAGTTGCCTGTGGGCCCCCCTCTTAGGGCTCGTTGACCACCTTCAGTCCCACCTCCGCTGCCTAGTTGTTCGCTTGCAGGTTCCCCCACCTCTGCCCGTCTCCCGCCTGCAGCTCCCCCCACTACAGCCTGTCAGTTGGCTATGCCTTTTCTGACTGTAGCTGCGCCGTTGCCTGCTGCGGCTGGTCCCCCTCCTTGCCTATGCCTTGGTCCTGTCCAACTTCCTCATCGCCTCTCCTGGTACTCCCTCCAGCTCCCTCCCCATCTGTCTCGCCTGTCCCTTCACCCCCTGCAATGTCTGGCCTGACAGTTGCCTGTGGTCCCTCCAGCTGCCACTCGTCGCCCACTGCGGTTTCCTTCGGGTTCCCCATTCTCTGTCAACCCCTGTTTTTCAGCCTCCTTCCTTTGTCCCTCCTATGTCTGCTCCTTGTCCCTTGGTGTTTCCTCTGTTCGCTCCTGATCCTTTTGTTCCTCTGTTTTCTGTTCTCTCTGTGTCTCTTTTTGTGGTTTGTCAGTCTGCATTTCCCATTCTGCCTCAGGTTCCGTCCTGGTTGTTGCCCTTGTGCCTGTTTTGTGTGTCCATCCTGTTCCCGGTCCCTTGTTGATGCTCCTTGCGTTTGTCTTCCAGGTCCTGTGGTCCGGTCTTGTCTTGTCCTTCACCTGCTTTGAGGCGCGCTCGGAGTGCGTGCCTTTGGGGGGGCGTTTCTGTCATGACCTACTCGTATGGCCCTTCTGTGTGCCACGCCCCCTCATTACCTCATGTGAGACCCTGATTGTTCCCAGCTGTTTGTTATTTCCGGCTTATCCTATTTGCGTTTGAGTATGTTTCCCTAAGTCTGTCATTAACTTGCCTGTGAGTAAAGTCTTTGTCTGGGGGGAAAAAAAAAAAACCCTGTTCGCCCGCATTTACAGTTCCCATTGCCCGATTGCCTACACTTGCTATAAAAGCAACTACTGCAAACAAACTTTTTTGTAGGCTTCTGCATGAAGTAAGTCAACTGAGCATCAATTGTGCTAAAACTGAGGATGAATCTTCTGCAGAAATTCATCAACAGCTATATAATAACAGACTAATGGTACTTACGTTGTCCTAGTTTTCATGGAATAGGATAGTACTCAATACCACATCACTAAGGTCCGTGTCCAGTATGAGATACTTGCCTGCATCTCAAAGTACTTACATACCACCAAACACAGCTGGGGACATGAATACTGGCAGCCCTCTGCCCTTTCTTTTGTTTTTTCCTCCATTCAGATGCTGAAATAGCTGAAACAGCAGTGGATACGGAGAACTGCTTCAGAAATTATTTGGCTTAATTAATAATCAGTGGACAGAATGTCTAGATTTGACAATGTGACAAGCACTCATGCAGAAGATATATAGATGCCACATGTTAGACAGGCAGTGTTAAAGTCAGCAACATGTACTGAAATGTCACAATGCAGACAATGAGAATTACTTAAACATCAGCTTAAATTCTGCTTCAGTGTAATGTTAGTCAAATAGAATTTGATTGCACACATTTTATTCTGTATATTAAATTAGTCTTCATCATAATTGCAGTTTGCTGAGTATTCACCCTCATGAATAAACTGCCAGCGTGAATATAGCACTGATGTGGTGCAGACAAAACTGGCTATAAAAGACTTACAGAATACCATGTGTAAAAACATGGTAAACACGTAACAAATGAACATCAAGTATAACTGCACAGCTGCAGAACATTTTTAGTGTTGTAATGCTTCCTGTCATAAGCTGCCTATCTGTCCCTCCTGTTTTCTCCCTAAAGTGGCTCTAATGAGACATGCCTGTGATGCATTTGTTTTACCTCTCATTGCTGCGGTTCTGTGATGCACCAAGTTGCCTCTCGTTTGCTTTGTTGATAGTCCTTGTATAAAAGTGCTTCCCAGTCCTGCGCTCCCCAGTCCTGTCATTAATGTCGCTACTCTTGTTTGCCCATGTCCTTCCATGCTGCGGTCCTGCTGTTCTGACTCCTCTGATCCTGTTTGTTTCCAGCCTCAATTCTGTTCTGTTTGGTTTGAGTCAGAATAAAATCCCTTCAGTTTTGTTTCAACGTCTGCTCCCAAGTCATTCATCACTGTTGTGTGACACTTCCATATCTACGATGAAACGCTAAAACATGAAAAATGTCTGTGTGCCTTGAGTGTAGAATTCCAAATCAGAATCCATGCTGAGGCTGTGCACTAGTAAAATCTTAGCTAGGATGTTGAAGACGATGGTGTTAATCTTTGAAAACATGTTGCTGAATTATAGTTTATTCAGGGAATAGTTGATCCAGTATCATACAAGAACAAGGACATACCATAGATCCAGATTATTATTATTTGTTTTTCCATAACAGTAACATAGAATAACATATAATGAAATGGAGCTAGACTGTTCATTGTAGTACTAATTGTGTATCATGGCTTTCTATTACTATAAAATATAAAAAAGCAATACTGACATGAATACATTACCTGAGGAATTTAAAATTTAATTATTTAATTTCATTGTATTAAGTTTCATTGTGAATAACATAACTGGTCGCAAACCAATTAAGTAAATTGTTTGTATCTCTGGATAACAATACAATTGGCTTGCACCTCAGATCTCATATACAGTACACTTCGACAGTATTGTCATTGGTATGAGGTGTCAGTGAAGCAAATTCCACTAACATTTATTGCCTCTTAATTCTTGGTAAGGATTACATTATTATTACATTTATCGATTGCTAAAATAATATAACCAATCTTTTGAAATAAAATTTCAAAACCATAAGGCTACTTTTCAAAAAGCACACCCATTTCCCTAAACTATAAACACTATTGTCCTGCTTTAACACAAGTCAGATTTGGTGAACTGTTACTGCAAAACTCTACACACAAATCCCTACATTTTTCAGTGCTTACACCATGTGGTCATTTAGAAAGCACTAGCATTCTATAATATTAACTTAACTCAGCACAGCTTGAGCTCAGTTAGCACACAATTAACCAAATGGAAACACTAGGAGTCAAAATTTATCACTCAACCAATCAGAAACTTTGATGGATAGATAAAAGGGCCAAAGTCAGCTCATTCAGGTTTGAAACAACTGATTGAAAGAGATGCAAAGGAGGAGGTCAAGGAGGATGACGACAATGTGGTGAAGGAGGATGGAGAGGAGGAGGACGTGGTGAAGGGAGAGAGAGAGAGAGAGAGAGAGGAGGAGGAGGAGGAGGAGGTGGAGGTCTAGGACACCAGGGAGGTCTAGAAGAGCAAGGGCAAAGAGACAAGCAGTCTCGGATGGAATTCGAGCCACTTTAGTTGACCATGTCCTTGTCCATGGTATGTCTATGAGGGAGGCTGGGCAACGAGTACAGCCAAATTTGAGTTGCTTCACTGTTGCCTCCATCAGAACCTTCATGGAGGAAAACGGGTAGGTGTACTTGCAGTGAGACTGCTCTGTACAGTAACTTTTGAGTTACTGAACTCAAGTTTCTTGAGCTTCAGTATGTTTCCATTTTTTTTTCCTATAAAAAGAATGTGTGTCAGTTACAGTAATGAGTGCTTCTATTTTTGTATGACACAGACCACCCCCTGGTGGAGGCAGGTTAAGGTTTTTGTCGGAGGAGCAAGAGGGAGCTTGTAAACATGGTAATTGCCAATAATGTAATCAGCCTGCGAGAGATTCAAAGGAGAGCGATTGAGGATGATCATTTTCGAGGGCCGCATCCTCCGAAAGAAACAAACAATTCCGGATGAAACAAGCATACCGTGTCCCTTTTGAACGAAACTCTGACAGAGTGAAAAACCAGGGAGTGGAATGAGTGATACCGTATGAAGTATTGTGCTCCATCACAGCATGGCAGTTTATGCTGCCATTTCCAGCTGGACTACAGGTACTGCAGCCTCACTACGATGTTTGGGATAATGTCAGCTTCCATCACGCTGCTCTGGTTCATGACTGGTTTACCAATAACCCAAGGCTTTCTAACATCTTTCTGCCTGCAAACTCCTCTATCGGGTTTAGAGAGGGTTATTTTCAGCATGGCGGTGGAAAGTGTATGACAGAGCCTTCCATGTCTATGTTCACCTCCTTCAGGCCAAGGAAGAAGCCTGCCTAGACATATCAGTAAATGCATGCCAGAGGATTCTACCCCTGCTGCCCGACTAGGACAAATATAGCCTGTGATGTGGAAGAGATTCTCTGGCCTGACCCAGACCAAAGACAGGATGCTGAGGTGGAATGTTTTTGGTGTGTGTTGTACTGTATAGCGCATGACTGTATATACATTGGTTGCATCTTTGTTAATCATGTGAAAAGGTTTTTGAGGGGAAGAACCACAAGCAACAACTTGCCAGTTTTGGAAATATTGTTTTTAATTTATTGCACCAATGTGTAAGACTGTTGTTGTTGTGTGTGTTTTTGAGACCTGGTGTGTGCCTGTGGGCAAAGTTTGGTTTTTCAGCAAGAGTGAATGCTTTTGTGTAGAGCTTCATTCTGACCTAAAAATACGATGTTTGGATGAGACATTATGGATTTGTGTTCACTGTTTTTGAGAATGAGGCGTAGTTTCAAGAAATGTGTTTAAGCAATCAAGAAACTAATGTGCACATTTAATTATAATCTTTCAGCCAGTTATTTAATGTTACTGTATATACCTTACAGAATAGCGTTAAATATGCTTTATAAGGTCCTTTTTAGTCTTTTCAAAACCACAGCTAAGTGATGAGCAGTGATTTATCTATTTTCCCTTAATTATTTTGCATCATGAGAGGATCACTAACTATAAATATATATAAATATAAATTTGCGTAGTTAAAATATTACATTCTCATGCTAAAGAATACTCATAACACAGGGAGAACATGTACTAAAGTATGTATTAAATTTGTATGTAAAAATTAAAATCTAGTACAGTTTCTCATCCCGGCTCTCATGATCTCCCAGATGGTACATATTTTTGCTTTGTACTCCCCCCCCATGGTTCGAAGATGGACAAATGGATTAGTCAGGCATTTTATCTTAATGAGACATAAATCACCAATAACATTACAAAACAGAAATATATGCTAATCTGTGCTGATTTTTATCTTTTTTTCCCCAATACAAAAAATATTTAAACACACAGCTCGTACTACTGTATCTAAATTAATTTCCTTCTATTAAAAGTTGATATTTAAATGTTAAAGACACTATTCTAATTTACTTGCATCACTGAAAATAAAACTGTCAAGATGTACATTCACTGTATGATTATCTACAGTGCAGACAGTCTGAAAGAGTAGGCATTTATCAATTGAAGATGTCTGAGTTAAATAAAGGCATTTGTTCTATACATATAAATCACTATGTAATACTTCACTGAGCTGCACATGCTATAAATTAACAGCCGGCCTCAGAGTATTGTGGCTGCCGTAACATTATCATTCTTGAAGCATTCTGGGTGCTTTCTCTGAAATTAGTAGGATGGCTGTAGGAGGCGTTTTTCTTTTTTCCAAGATATGTGTTTGCACAAAACATGATGAAAATAATATGGGCTATAACAAAGGGCCATTCATCTTCTGATTGCATATTCAGTGCAGGGTGGCAGAGTAAAACAAAAGTTCTTGATTAAAATATATTCCAGCATGAAAAAGAAAAAAAAAAAAAAACTGGTGGATGACAGGGTAATGGAACTACTCAGACTTGCATAGATTATATTAAAGTTCTCTACAGAACAGACACTGCATTTCAAACAATAGACTACTAATAAATTTAGGTGCAGTGGCAAGGTTTGTAAATGTTCTGAAGTTTATTAAAATAAGGGGAGTACCTTTTGTTTTCCTCACATTATGGAAAATATCCGATTATACAAATAATGCTTGTTGTTCATTTTAAAAATTCAAGGGCTTCACAAGGAACATTTATAATGCAATTGAAAACAGTAAGTGCATTAAAATGAGAGGGAAAAAAATGTCTCCAACTATATAACACAGGGGCGCCGTAAGGCAGGGGAAACTTTGGACGATTCCAAGAACCCCTGAAACACTTGGAACATAATCTGAATATACATGATTTTTAAAGTGACTTACAGTAAAGGAAAGAGTTACAATTATAGGCATTCCTCCTGAGTTTTTAACCCACAACTTTCTTGCTAGTAATACAGTTCTGTAGGAGCACACCTAAAAAACTTTACACTTTTATGTTAAGTTATTAAAGATCGTGATCTTGATGCGGGGCAATTTGTGGGATGTGTCTTTCAAAAAAACTATGATCCAATGGAGATCCCCAATGAAAGGCACCAAAAAGAATAAAGATACCCTCCCTAGGGTATAGTGTTAATGGGATCCACCCCTGGAACCTGTTTCCAGGATAACGTTCACCAGAGAGCGCCTGATAGCAGGATCATCTGTGGAATCCAAGCCTGAAGTGGCTATGTGGAGCCATCTTCTGGGCTCACCATTCAAAAATGCCAGGATAACACTGTGCAGCTTCTTCCAGCATGTGAGAGCTACAAAGAATCTCTGGTGAATCATTGTATGTATGCACCAAAGTTTACAGTACTCAGCCTTCATAAAAGGAAGTGCATAAGGTGCATAAGGTGCATAAGGTGCTCAAAAGGGTACCAAATATAGACCTCCTTCTGCTTACTTGGGGAATGATGATTTCTTTAAATCAATTTGAATTAAATCTGACTCCAAGTTATTTTTATTTATAGACTATTTTAAAATACTTCAGTGATAATAATACGTTTTATTTATATAGCGCCTTTCATACACTCACTTTTAACATCAGATTAAAAATCAGATTTTTCCTTATGGAGGCTAAGACATTTGAGACTAAGAGCATTCCAAAATTTAGGAGCTGTTACATTAAATGCTCTGCCACCCATAGTTGATAACCTATGCTTGGGTACTTAGGTGTGTAAGTCAGACAGATAATGAGGGGTTAAACCATGAAGCGATGTATTGTTCTAATTACTTCTAGACTTCCCTTACTTTTAACTGAGCAAGTTCATCCAGGAACATTAAGATGCACAGGATTCGCTTTTGGCTTATTAAATAATATCCTCAAACACAATGTGAAACTAGCTTGGTCTCAGTTCAGGGACAGCAAGGTGGTTGCAAACAAGCACAGATGTTTGGTCAATCTAGCCTAGGGAATGGCTAATTACTGTATATTATAAATGAAAGAATGAGGTTTATTAACACTTAAGTACACGTTTTTACCTTTTTCATTGACCAGTGTTAGTACTGATATAAATCAAAGAACATTACAGAATAATGAAAGACAAAAATAGATTATACTTACTTACTTATAATAAAACTTACAATGACATTAAAAAGTAAATAAGATATAAAAAAAAAATTTGCAGTAATGTACATCCATCAGTGGTAATTATCTGTGTTTGTTTTGGTTGGTGTGTGCCTTGGTCCGGGATTTTAGTGACCTGAATGTGAAACCGGAATGGAAACTCTGGAAGATGCTGTGGGCAGGACGAGAGGGGCTGGCAAAGATTCTGTTTGCTGAATTCGTGGCCCTGGAGTTGGAAAGGTTCTGGAGGGAAGGGAGGTCACAGCTAATGATCTTTTGAGCAGATGTGATGATGCGCTGGAGTATGGTTGTGTTGAGCAATGGAAAGAACACTTTGAAACCCTCCTTAACCCTGTAAACATGTCCTTTCAGCAGGAATAAAAACATTCTGTTCATTTCCAGAGCCAAAATGAGGACTGTGAAAATCATTGTGACCTCTCACATCCTGGTTATCACTTGTTTGGACTCCTTCCCTCTGGCACATACTCAAAAAGTTCAAAATAACTTCTTCCCATAAGCTACAGCATTCATGAATGAATAAAATTGCTCTGACATAATGCATGTACTGTATTTTTGTAAAAACAATAATTTTACACTTTGCATCTCAGTATATTTACTAAACATTCATTTAAAAACCCTTATATATTGTACTACTGTAGACTATACGCTTTTTCAAAACATAATCATACTTTGTATTATTCCTGTACGGATTTAAAAATTCCATAAATTCTTAACAGTCTGATACAGCTGTTAGTGTTCTTAGCTGGATTTTTTAAACTTTACTTTAAGCTCTATTGTTTGAGGCACGAGTGTTATGTCTGTATGACTGTTGCAACGGCATGTATTATTCTAACCAGTAGCAAATTTCTAGTATGGGTTGTATATTTGGCTTGTGAAATCTCATTTATGTATACGTTTCAAGGGTATAATGAGGATTAGAGCCACCCTTTACCTTCAGAATGGTAAAATGATAAATGGACTGCATTTATATAGCGCTTTTCTACTCTTCCGAGTACTCAAAGGGCTTTACGATTTATGCCTCACATTCACCCATCCACACACACATCCACACACCAGTGGCGGAGGCTGCCATGCAAGGCGCCAACCTGCACACCGGGAGCAATTTGGGGTTCAGCGTCTTGCTCAAGGACACTTTGATGGGAACAGGAGAAAGCGGTGCTTGACCTGGCAACCCTTTGGTTGGCGAACGATAGCACCACCATCTTCCCCTTAAATGGCTTCAGTTTTTCTTGGAACGCTATCACGCAATTCCCTGTAGTGAGATCACAGTCTGGTATGGTAACACCACAGTACAGAAGAAAAGATCACTACAGGTATTAGTGACACACACGCAGCACATCACTAACTATTTCTCTTTGATAGAATCCACAATAGCTGCGGCAGAAGTGGGACAGATGTAATGCTGCACGATCCATCTTACCCAGGTTATAGAAGGTTCTCCAAACTGAGGTCTGCCTGAAAGTATAACAGCATCCGGACTTTATAAATATTGATTCCTCTGACCACAATACATATTTCCACTGTGCGATGGTCCATCTCAGATGCTTCTGACCCCAGAGAAGTCAATGACACTGCTAGACATGGTTAACATGAGCCTTAAGTTTTAACTGGCATTCATGGATGTAACTATGTATCGTAATGATTGGCAAAGTAATCCTAAACTCGTGTGGTTATGTCAATAATATATCAATGATGATTCTTGATGCTGTACAGTCAGAGGGATCTGAGATCACGGTTATTCAGCTTAGGTTGGCGCCCTCATCCATTACACACTGTTGCTGTTCATGTACCAAATCATGATTACAATCACCTGTTGATGTCACCCGTTTCAGATCACATCTATTTTACCTCAGTACTAACCGTAAATTGCCCCCAACTTTATTTGGAATGTGTTAAAGGTCTGAAGGGCAGGAATAAAAGCATAAGTACAAGTAAAATATAGCTGACCAGATAAGACAAGAACTGACAGAATTTTGGGAAAGGTCCAGAGTAGCAAAACAATTTGTAGAATGAAAATACAAGTTAAAAATACATATACAAGAAAATTCAAAATCAAGACCATACCTTAGAATATAACTCATGAAGAGGAGACAAGTTCTGTCTCTTCAATGAGGGGAAGTCCCCAGAGTTAAAGTATCCAACCCAGCAATGTGGTACTATAACACACAACTGGGAACCAGCATATTATCTAATATTCATGTAAGGGGGATTGTTTCTGCTGACAACTGAGGTCTTTGAGGGCATGACAAAATTGGTTGATAATGTGAAATGTTGCTCACTAAACAATCCATTATACCTCAAATATTAATCTAAGATGACCAATGACGATGTACAGTACAGTGGTACCTCGGTTCTTGAACTTAATCCCTTCCGGACTCTGGATTGAATCCTAAGAAGTTCGAGTTCTGATCGAATTTTTCCCATAAGAAAAAATGGAAAACCAATTAATTGGTTCCCAGCCCCCCAAAATTACACCTAAATATGTTTTTAGCATTTAAACACAAGATGAACAGGATAAAACAAGAAGAGCATTTTTTATTATTATTAATGGCTTCCAAAACTATAAAGATCTTATCCCAACATTACCCCTGTCCTGCCCCAATTGCCCGCTCCTTTCGTGTGCCACGCCCCCTCGTTAACCCTGTGTGGAATCCCCGTGTGACAGCTGTTTCTGGTTGTCGTCATTAGTCCTCTGTGTTACAGTTTTTCTCCATTGGTTTGGCTCATTTCTTGAAACAGAAATAACATTCTCAAAATAACATGGACAAATCTCCAAACCACCTTGCAATTGTTCACAACAGGAAGGCATTTCTCATTGATTTTATCAAAATGCATCTTAGTACATGTCTCAGTGCATCTTTGCAAATGGTTAAGTACAAGTAGCCTACAGTTAGCACAATGAGACCATATCTAACACATTTTCCAAATAAATAGATCTTGCTGATCTAAACTGATTAGTTGATTCATAGTCTAATGGTTGTTCTCTCCAAAACATGTCAGCATGATTTCATTGTGTAAGTCATCATATGCACAATAGTCTGTTCAATTGTCAAAATTAATCAAGAATATACCACCATGAACACCATATATGAATTTCTTGGAACATTTGATAAATTCATGACAGTAATGGGCAGTCAGGTGAAATTAGAACTTGATTAACGAAGGAGAAGTTTCCCACATCTCAGGTGACCGACCAAACAGTTTGTTTAGGTACCTGACAGGTGCTGTCTATGGTTGTGAATGCTGCCAAATATGTATATATCCCTCTATTGCATAGCGTTGCTTCAGGGTAACAAACCCCTTTTCCCTAAGTTTCCCAGGCACAATAATTCATACACCAATAAAAATGCTCATTTGTAATCTAGAGGAAGTATAAGAAGCCAATAGTCTGCTTGCATTTGATCACATGATTGAAAAAAGGGATAAGACATGTGGGAGCCATGTTTTTTCAGCTCCACAAAACCTTGAAAAAGTGACAATATCTTGAGGATTTCCATAAAATAAAAAACATGTTCACAATTTTGAGAAGGTTCTGATTTCATTTCACTATGTTAATTATGTTTTCATGTTTTTTTCTTTTGTAAATGGCTAAAATAGCTATGTTGCCTCAAAGCAACAACATGCAACAGCAGAATGAGAATGCCTGTTAACAATACAATATTGTTAGCAATACATTTCACACAGATGG
>JABFDZ020000044.1:24854696-24871350 GCA_019775955.2 Pollimyrus isidori | reverse complement strand
CATTTAAAGTAAAAAACACTTCTGGCTCATGCCATGTTTCAGTAAGGCAAAGGAGATCTAATCCATTTTCAAGGATACAATCCTGTAAAAAGGATGCCTTTTTTGACATGGACTGTGTATTGAAAAGTTAAATTTTTCCCAAAAGAGAAATAAAATGTCTCTGTAGGGGGCGCAGTACAGTCCACTCCGCGAAACCCACACTCTGCCGTGTTACATGTATCGAGCGCGACAGTGTTCTGATGACGTCTCCAATGTGCGCCGGTTATTGACCAGAGAGCCGGGATTTTTGAAGCAAAGCGTGGATATGGAGCACAGTTGTTGGAGTGATGATTATAGATTAATTTTCTCCGGGAGCTTCTATGGATGTAACGACAAAAGCAGAGACAAAACACGCCAGCGTCCTCCCAGGTACTACCTCCTCTATCTCTATACACAACATGTCATCCATCTGGCATACAATGCCTTCTAAGCCCTCCGAGTCCAAGATATGGGACATCCGTCGATGGAAGTGCTCTGGTGCTGAGAAATGCTGAAACATAAATGGTTAAAGCAATACCTCCAAAACAGAGTAATGAAAGTTGCCAGCAGTCTGGAATCTTCCAAGAGGGGGATTTGACAAAATCTTGAATTAGCGTCTAATTTTGAGAAGACTTTCGCTCCTTCTAGCTGACTAAGAGTATTTTCCACTGAGGGCAGCATGTGTTTTTCTCTCTGTAATGACCGATTCAGCTTTGTCAAGTCCACACATATGGAAACCTCATTATTTGGTTTTGGAACTGGCACCTTGCCAGCACACCAGTCTGTGGGCTGTTCAACTTTTGAAATGATCCCCAGATCTTCCATGCGCCATAGTTCCTGCTTGACTTTAGACATGCGTGGCAGTGGTATGCACCTTGGAGTTGATAGGGGGTATGGTTTTGTATCTGGTTTGAGCTTTATCTTTTATTCCACCTGCAATTTTCCCAACCCACTAACTTCAATCACAGTCTCACGATAAAATGTGGCGTCAACCCTAGCGATAAGTCGTAGTGCTACACTTGCAGTGGGCCGTAGTAGTCCTGACTGCAGTCCTGATACCATGTACACATCCTCCACACTGGTGTTATTTTGGTGACTGCCTCTCAGTGTGGCAGTAAACTTCTCTCTCACTGTGAGATGGTTCATACCTGCCGCATGTACAGTATGGCTTTATCAATTCTCAACAATGGTGGTAATGCTTTACATGCAGTATACTCAGATTCTGGGATGACTGTTACATCAGCTCCTGTATCTATTTTCAGCTGTGTTCTCTGATGATTTATTTTTACTACAGTAATCCACTAATTTTCTGTACTGTCTGAGTTGATTAATCCCAAAAAGGCAGTGTCAACCTCATCTGTTGGGGCTTCTGACATGATCCCTGCACTCACCCTTCTGTTCTGACACACCCTTGCGAAGTGTCCGATGTGTCCCTTCTGAGATTTATTGGAAATTTTGTCTCTCGCCAGACATTGATGCTTGACATGAGCTGGTGCTCTCCTGCATCTGTGGCATGCATTGTCTTTCTCTAATGTTGGCAATTTCTTGAAAAAATATGTTTTCTTCTTAGCTTGCGTGCACTTTTTCTGTAGTGTTTTTGCGTATGCCTTCTGGTGGGGCTGAACACGATCCATGTTTGCACCCACATCTAATTTAAAGTTAGTTTTCATAAGCTCCTGCTGCTTCTTTATTTCTTCACTTTGTCGTGCACATGTGACTTCTTTGTCTAGTGTTAATTCAGCATCCCTCTGAAGTTATGCAGACAACTATTTGTCTTGTTAGCCCACTACAAGTCTGTCACATATCATCTCGTCGTGTAAAGTTCCGTAGCTGCAGTATTCCGCTAAACAGTACGGTGCAGTGATTAAATTATCTACTGTCTCTCCACTTTCTTAATACCTTTGGTTGAACGTTGCATGTACAAAGATCTCATTTATTCTAATTACGAAGTAGTTTTCAAACTGATTCATCACAACCGCGTAATTAACCTGCTGCGCTTCCGTTTGTGCAAGCGATGTTATAGCGTCTTCGGTGTCATCTCCCATAGTGTATTTTAAGGTGTTTACCTGGTTTTCATGCAGCTCTTCTTCCAGCCCTGATGCTATCTGGTATCTCTCAAACATTTTCTCCACTTGTACCATTCCTCTGGCTTAGAGATGTCAAACTTTGGTGGTGGAGGGATCTGAAGCCACTCCATTTTGTTCCTCCACTCTTCCAACAGACTTGCTCTCAGTTTTCCAGATTAGCTCAGGAGTCCTGCGTGTCAATCCGTTTCAAGTTTTTAGAAACTCTACCTAATACTCTCTATCCATTTCTATGCCATTTCTGACACTATGTTATGTTGCGTAGGGCAAATCAAATAAAGGACTCAGACGGCTAAACTTGAACTGGAGCTTTACTGCGCCTTGCTTCATGTTAGCAGTACATGTAAACAACATGACACTTGTAATCCGGTAGGGGAGATATTCACTCATTCATCAACATTACTTCATAACACAACACCTCATAACAAAAAAATGTTTCACAGGGCATGTCTTATGCATCAAGCAAGAGATACCACCAATGCCACTTCAATAGAGAAGCCAAAGCAGAATATTTCCACCCAGAAAAATTTGGTTGATCTAAAACCACATTTTTAGTTTCATGACACAGGGGAACATCGTTAACCTGTTTTCCTAAAGCAGAACCTAAGGTTTTAAAAGATCTCTGCAGCTAGGCTTTCAGTTGTTTTGCATGTAGATTAGTAAAGAATGAGCTTATGGTAATATCTATAGATTTATGGTAATCCATCCATTTATCCAGTACAGGGTCACTTAGGAGAATCCTAGAGCACATTCCAAGCAGCAAAAGGCACGATATTGGGGAATACCCTCGAAGTACATCTTAGAGACACTCAAATTAGGCCTTGGTGACTTAGGGACTTTTCATATAAAACCACACTAAATTCCATTGTATGCTTACACAGTGCAGAGTATGGAGAAGAGCAAGAGATGTTAAAGGCCTATCCTGTGGCCTATGTACCCATGAAAGGGCAATCCTTCCAAAGCCGCCCAGCCAAACTGATCCGGTGTCCCTGGAACACTCAAGTGGGCTGTTTCGGCTGACGGTGAGGCTGATGATCGTTTATGCTTTCCATATTTCATTTGTCTCATATTTACTTGAGACACCTTTCTAAGAAGACTCTAAGAAATTAATTGTAGACATCTCTGCTCTCAGTAGCCAGAAACAACTGACTGTTATATTTGTTATTTTTAAATGCTTGCCATACCTTTATACATTTGTATGCATATCTATTTATATATATATATTGCAGAGGTGTGAATGCATACATAGACTACAGAAAACCTGCTAACAAACCAAGGGAACATTAAAGGGAAATTAAGAATCCTTGAGGTACATACAAGGTGCCCTGAAGCCACCATACACTTCCCATTTTATCGAACAATCAGTCACTTGTACTCATTTCCACCTTACTCATCTCCCTAGAGGGCAGTGTGCCCTCTTCTACCCTTCTAAGCCAACCCCTGTCAAGGAAAGGAAATGGAACTAGGCCCTTGGGTAGTCAGGGCCATGGGCCAAAAGCAGCTTAAATCAATTCTGTTTGATTAGGTGCCATAGTATATACTTTATCATTATAATTCCATTACAGTTAGGAAGGATTTTAGTTAATAGAACAGCAGGCAAGCTGTTACACTGCACAACATAATATACTGTCTAGGTGCAGCATATGATTGTAATGTTAGCCATATAATGAAATATTAAATACCATATTGTTTCCCAACAGCTTAATAGTTTAAATATCTTATAAATATCTGCAATTAGTGAAAATGTTTGGCATAGAAAAAAAATAATTAGAAGTTATGGATAGCATAAGAGCATCCTTAAAGCAAATAAATAATCATAAAATGACAAATGTTCGTTTCTAATAACAGGTGTAATTGAAGTGTTTTGTTGCTTTCAGCCGACTGTAAAATGGCTTATTTGATATATTAAGATTTTTAATGCCAAATAAAGAACCTACCAAAATATTAACAATGCACTTAAAGAATGTATATAATATCATATGTATATAGTATATACAGTAATAACTATCATGCACTGGGTCTGCTTCTTGTCAACTGGGTTTGGAAATCTTGAAGGGAAATGATAGATGGGATAATGGCTAGCTCCAAATATCAAGATAGTTTGGGACTACACCTGTCAGAAAGCTGAATATGAAACAGACTTTCACCTACCATCATTATAATAACTTAACTCACCCCTTCAGTTTAGAGGACAGTCATGTCATCATCTGTATTGGTAATTTATATTAATGCTTTGTTTGTTATTGACAATGGCAATGATCTTCAATAATTTCAATGTCTGTTGTAGTTTGAGAATTAGATAATCATGTTTTGGCAATGAATAGTCGGGGCGGCATGGTGGTGCAGTGGTTAGCATTGTTGCCTCACACCTTTGGGACCCGGGTTCTGGTTCAGTTCTCCGCCTGGTTTCATGTGTGTGGAGTTTGCATGTTCTCCCCGTGTCGTCGTGGGGTTTCCTCCGGGTACTCCAGTTTCCCCTCACAGTCCAAAAACATGCTGAGGCTGATTGGAGTTGCCAAATTACCCATAGGTGTGCATGTGTAAGTGACTGGTGTGTGAGTGTGCCCTGCGATGGGCTGGCCCCCCATTCAGGGTCGTTCCCTGCCTCGTGCCCGTTGCTTCTGGGATAGGCTCCGGACCCCCTGCGACCCAGTAGGATAAGTGGTTTGGAAAATGGATGGATGGATAGTCAATTAATAATTGTAATTTTGAAGAAGAAATTCTGAAAGGGTTTAAAGAACCTATGCTTTAGATATCAACTTAAGATTATTCCATATATTTTTTTCTATAATTGAATACTTCATTTAAGCGCTCCAGAAAACTTTATGTTCCGTAAACTCAACTCTGCTTATCAGTGGATTTTCTGACAGTAGTTATCTTGGGCATCCCTTGAGCAGATCATGTAAAACTGATTCAGCTCCTAGGGATGTTGAAAACTGTTCCTGTCTTACATAAACAGAAATAAATAGATGGTTTGACAAAAAAGTGTCTGTGCCGCACAGCTGTCTTCTACTCCCCATTACAGTTGTGTCAAATCTGACAGAAAAAAAAAAAAAGTTTTGCGAGCATGTTACGTGGAGGAAGGAGAGAAGCACGGATCCAGCAATGCGAGAAAAACTGAACTTTAATAAGATAAGCGACAGAACAAAGGAAAAGCTTCCCGCAAACCCAGTTTTAAGGGAAATACAGAGGAGCGACTGTGCTCGGTACGCCTTCTTTTCATCGGCTCAGTACTTGCATTTGCATGATGTTAGTTCCCCCCTTTTAACTGATCCTTCATCCGTGGAGAAGGAGCTACACCTGTCCGCCCCCCCCCTGTGCACATGAAATGGCAACCAGTTATGTAAATATTTTCCAGGCTGACTAAATGACATTTTGCCCATCTTGTGGGCTCTCATTATCATTCTAAACAAAGATGAGTTCACCTGAAAGCTCCGACGCGATCATTACCTTTGCAGACACAATGGTCGTAAGCCTGATCTCTAATGGTGATGATACAGCAAGAGTTGGTTAGAGTAATAGCTTCTCTCTCAATGAAAACAAGACCAAGGAACTGAGGGGTGAACTGCAAAGCGGCTTTACTGACTTAACGTGGTTTCTTGTGGCTTTCATCTGAGTTTTGCAATTACAAATCGTACCTCACTTTAAAATGTGATGCATTGCCACAATAATTTATGTTGCACGCCTAACCTGCTCGGAGTAGTTTTAAGTGCAGGCTTTCAGCATAAAACAGGTCCCGCCCTTTCAACAAAAAGTGCATGGAGGCCTGCTACCTACAGGACCTATATAGTCATGGATTGGACTTGTATATCCAATGCCTCCCACAGATGTTCCATATGTACCCGACCATCCACATCATGCGACAGAAAGTGGGATTCATAACACCTGCCAACCTTCTTTCATTGCTCCAAGATCTTGCTAGCTTATTGTAGGCACTTGTGACAGGGGACAGGAATGAACATGGGCATTCATATGCTGAAATTTGGAATTCAACCTTCTAAATTCAGGTAACTGAAGTATAATGACGCACATTATAAACTATATATTTCGGGACTGAATTTTGGAAACCAAATATTTTTTCATTGAATGATTTTACCAATGAAATTACAATTGAAACTTCTTATTATTTGATCAGTGCAATTCAACGTGTTTTTTGAATCAAAGACTTTTGTCATTAATTTATTTCTATACATTGACATGCCTGCAGCTGTGAAGCCTACCTGTATCTTCACCGTCCTTACAGAACAGTGCTTGATGCTCTGTGTTTTGTGACATATCACTCCCATGATCCTCATTATAGTCATCTACCATTTAAGCCACAGTAGCCCTTATTGTTGTTTGTACCACACCTCTGTTCACATCCCATGTCGACGAATCCTGACCGCTCAACATCGTGTCGGTGATTTTCACTCCTCAGACCACTCTTGGTAGGTACTCACCATGGCTGACTGAGAACATTCCACAAGCTTTGCCATTTTGGAGGTGCTCCTATCCAATCGTCTGGTCATAATTATTTGGCCCTTGGCAAAGTCACTCAGATTATTTACACCTGCCCATTTCTTCTGCAATCAATATGTCAGTTTACAAAGCTCCAAATGTTAGCTTGCCATCTAATTTAACCCAGACCTTGAAGTTTAGTTTTTTAGATATAAGCATTATTCACTTCATGTTGAGGGTGGTCATAATGTTCTTGGATCATTGATGTAATCTATGTGTGAGAAAAATGCATGGCAAGTAGGTCTTCTTTCCGGTAGCCATAGGAAAGTATTTCACTTTAGTCTGCTAAAATAAGGTCCTCGTTTAGTTTTTTGCAAGTACTGGTTTTGTAGTGATAGTTAGACTGGAAAGAAACAGAGGAGAGAAAAAGAAGTAACATTAGGGTCCAAAATAGCAATGGCACTTCCGTTCCTTGCAGATGCCAGTAAAGGAGAATTAGTTTCAGCCTATTCCAGGGAGCCTAGGCTTTTCAAGGTATACCGCTTATGTTTGTTTTGGAGGAGTGAATACACTGATATACAGATTCATCCAAAGTGGGTACCACGGTTACTTATTCAGCACTTATGCAGAGATAAAACAGGTCTGCAATGATTGTGCAGTTCGAGCAGACTACTTAACAAAAATACGCAGGATTTTATTATTTTTAGAAAATTCTGCAATGCAATGTAATACAATGCGACCCTCATCTGCTACTAAAAACTTTAATGCTGAAGCAAACTCTGAAAATTGTTTATAACTTTATGAGTGACGAGCCATCTAAAATTCCATTATGTTTTGGAACTCAATTGACATCTTAAGCAGGGAGATTTTAATGAAGGTTTGCCAGCCTTGAGTAGTACAAAAATCCCTTACCTAGGTTTACTTGAGTTTACTTGAGTTATACATAACCATACTGTATGGCTCTTATGCTGAATTTTACTTTGGTTGAAAAGAAGGGGAAAGTGAAAATGTGAGGGACAATGCTCTGTGGCTGACACATATGACAGTATTAAAAGAGTCATTTAAACATCTCATACAGATTGTTTTTCAGAATGTTTACATTGTTGTCTCTTTCCAGTGTGTAGTTGTGAAGGTTGTGTGAACATTAATTTCCAGTAGTACAGTGCAGCAGTGAAATGTGTTAACACAGATTTCAAATATGATTCCTGTAAGCTTGGCTGGGTTTTTGGTTTTCATTTGCTTTTTTTAACTTTGAATGATGTGTTTTAGACGTCCGCTTCTAGGTTCAATTCAAAGTAAAAATGAAGCAGTTTAACACTGCACTATATAGGCACCTGCATCTGAAATGTTTAATGTGATATTTTTATTTATAAAGTCAATTTGTTGTGATCCTGCGTAGGACAAACGTCAACTTGCATAGATGGATGAAAGTAAATTTGAGTAATATACAAAATTATACTGTACTACAATCACTTTTATATTTGTATATTTTCTCTATATATCAACCTTTACAAAAATGCGTAGTCTAATCTGGGTTAATGGTGTATGTTGTATGTTCTTAGATATGTATGCTGTCACTGGTCGACAAAACTCTGAGCATGACACTTCATATGTAATGAAAAACCCTCAGTGTTTGTTTGTGTTATATACTGTACAGAAGTCTAAGAAAATGAGGGCCTGTGGTACTCTGGCAGCCAGTTGGCACAGAGGGGCACAGTCCTGGGGCTGGGTTCTAAACCCCAGCAGATACATCCACACTACAGTATGTGGAACATACAGTATAATGGCCCTGCCAAAAAGATGTAATTACCTGATTTGTCAGTAACAACAGTGAGATGAGGTACTGTAATAGAATTCATTACTGCTGATACCATTAAACGATAACAAAAACAGTGGAAAGTAACAGAAGTATTCAGTGTTAAATATATTTGCATATCTTTTATAACTACTGTTTTAAATTTATTATCTAAATTTATTTATGTGAAAGGATATTATTGGATTTAACCATATTTATGATATGCATATAGTTTTTATTCAGGAAATATTTAAAGAGCATAAAAGTCAAAGTTCTTGGAAAGAGAACTAATTGTATCACTTTAACATAGCTGGACTTTATGGAAACAATGTCCTCAATACCAGATTGTCCTTGTTTCCCCTTCTAAATTCTGTTTCACTTCCCTGACACAGGCTGGCACAATTAGAGGACTATGGACTACAGTCCAGAGCCTATGGGCATAAGGCAGGGAATAACCCAGGATGGGGCACCAACGCATTACAAGGCACACTCACACACCATTCACATCTATGGGCAATTTGGTAACCCCTACTAGCCTCAACGTGTTTTTGGACCATGGGGGGAAAACAAAGTACTCGAAGGAAACCCCACAGGAACACGGGGAGAACATGCAAACAACCACACATGGAACCCAAGTGAGGCAAAATTATTACCAACTGCCCAACCCCACTTGCATATTACAATAAGTAAAATACCTATGGACAATACAATGCTATGCATCTAAGCCAGACGAATACAGAAGGAACTATCTGAAATTTTCTACTGATTTACAAACAAAATGACACCTAATTAGAAGTTCAGACACAGAAAAAACTAACAGAACAGTCACCAAATTGATTTACTGTTTTTTGTTTAGGGGTGATAGAGGCTGTACGGAAACTAATCCTCGATATTCTTGCTGACAATGAAGGCCAATGGCTGCTGGCCAGGTCCTGTCCCAGCCCAGATCTATATGACTGCAGTTGCAAGGGGAGCTCTTTGCAAATGGCATATAAATAATGTAAGGCTTCAGGGTATTTATGTATTCCTCTTACAAGTTCTTTATATTCCTTACAAAGAAAATGATCAGAAATTAAAAGCTGAAACAAACATACTGGAAACCGTACAGTTTTCCTTTTTGTTACAGCACCAGACAATTCTCAGGGTGTCCACTGGACTGCTTAGGTTGGAACAACTTAATTTCTTTAGAAGATTCACTATCCTTCAAAGATGTCTCAAAGAATCAAGTCTGTTCAGCACCTGCTTGTATTCTGGTTCCTGCTCTTCGTGATGTCATTGACTTCACCTCTGTCATGCTGAATTCCCAATCTAAGCGCCTCATTTTCTGTTCATTTTGTTCCATCTGTTCATTTTAAAGCCATGTTTATTTGGCACAAGTTGATGTTTGAGCTCTCGTGCTTCATCTTTGTTATATAATTGTATAATCTTTGGTCTAACATATCAAGAAGTGTTTCCGTTGAACATTTTTTGAATAAAGAATAGCTATAATTTGGTTATGACTTACTGAGGTTTTTTTTGTCGCAAGTTTTTGTAATGACAAATGTGTCTGTATCAAAAAGATTACGAAAAAAATTGTTTTTAAATACAGTGTCAATGGTAAATTTGCATTTTGATCAAATTATTTGTCACTATTTGCCATGGTATAGACTCAGAAGGATAAGCGGGTTGGAAAATGGATGAATGGATAGAATTTGCCATGGTACTGACCTGTTAAACACTGGGAGAATATGCACAGTACAAAGCCAGAAGCTATTTATTTGTTGAATGGTTGGTGCAAATACTTGGGTGATTTTAGGAGAAAATTTGAAATGGCTAAGCTGAGATATTTTGACAGACATAATATCATAGTTGTACACTAACATGAAGATCATTTAAACATCATTTTCTTTGAATGCGTAAAACTTTTGCACAGTTCTGTATGTATCTATCCATATATGTATGTAGGTTTGTCAGGATGTATGTATGTCCAAAGCAATGTACAATTGCAGAGAACTTGGGTCATGGAGCAGGATTTACAGTAGCTGGACCCAGCACCCCTGGAGTGATATGACTATTCAGCATGTGGGGACTCACTCAACTTTCTGAGCTACGGACAGGGGTTTGAATCCCCAGAATGACTGTGCTAACCACTAAGGTCACAATCCACCTAAAAATGCCAATTAATTCTTTATTTCTGTTTAAAGCAGTTCTGGAAGTCATTAAGACACTTTTTAAATTCCATCCATTTTCCAACCCGCCTATCCTACTGGGTCGTGGGGGGTCCGGAGCCTATCCCAGAAGCAACGGGCACGAGGTAGGTAACAACCCTGGACAGTGGGCCAGCCCATCACAGGGCACATTCACACACCAACCACTCACACATGCACACCTACGGGCAATTTAGGAACTCCAGTCAGCTTCAGCATGTCTTTGGACTGTGGGGGGAAACCAGAGTACCCAGAGGAAACCCCACGACGACACGGGGAGAACATGCAAACTCCAGACGCATGTACAGTATATACTATATACTGGAGACTTTAACCCAGGTTCCAGAGGTGTGAGGTACTGTAACAGCGCTAACCACTGCACCACCATGCCACCCCCACTTTTTAAATTGTACCAGAAAATATTTTATTAAAAAAACGTTTGAGAGAATTGTTTACTTGAAAATCAAATACGGAACCTGAATACTTATGTCCCAAAATTTATTCCAAGTATACTGACGCCCACTCGCAGCAGTAGGCCACTAGTTGGTAATTGGTTTCTGCATCACACACTCACTGAATAGGAAAAGACGAAATTTATTTAAAAGAAATGCATTTCAGTAGAATTATAGGAGGGAAAAGCATTCAGAAGTACAGAAGGTGAGACTATGTAGGAGACCATTATCAGTCAGTGGCAAATCCAAAAAAGGGATTTGAAAAAAGGGAGGTGCATTAAAAAGGAGAGTAAAGGTTATTTTAATGGCTAATTCATTGGCTGATTAATGGTATTTTAATTTCTATTCCTGTGTTTTTTTATTTGAAATGTTGTTACTTTTTCTGATTAAAGATAAAAACAACCAGTACGTACATTTCTAAAATCTAAAAAATAAAGCTGTTCGATAATGTAATGCCATCGTTGGTTATTATCAACGGACCTGCTCTAATAAAGTTGTAGAAGTGTGATACCGGTATGTATGGAGCTTTGGACTGAAGGATAATAATACCAACAATAGTAGAATTTAATAAACATATGAATTGGAAGCCTTTTTATACTACGGTACCCATAATGCACCCTGAATACTTCCGGCATAATCCCATAAACCCTTTCATTGTCGTCCGGACGCATTTTGACGGCGGCTGAGAGCTGGTAGCTGCGTTTGAGGTACTTTGAAATCATTATGTTTGGACAAGCTGTTCGACGATTTACCACTTCTGCGATCCGTCGCTCCCATTATGAAGAAGGACCGGGGAAGGTAGGAAATTAAATCTGTGTTTTATAACGAAGCCAGAGCAGTCTGGTCACTATTCCCGGTGCATCGTAAGGCCTACTTCCTCATCTGAAGCCCGTGTTTAGAGGTCAGTGTATTAACGGAATGATAGTTTGATGGCCCGCTGCTCTACATATGACTTTACATTAAAAATGATTAAAACATCTGCAGTTTCTGTTGAGTTTCGTTCTTGACTTGTTTTGTTGTATGCACCCATTTACTTGTATATTGTGAATATACTAACGACCCACTCGGTTAGTTGTTGCAAACGTTTTCCAAACTAGGGACATGATAATTAGTTTAGATATACATTCCTAAGCGAATTTAACGCAACAAGAAAGTTCATGCGTATATCTGTCATGAATTAATTGCACAGAAATTTCCTGCCCTTGATTTATGCTCGTTTAAATGAGGTGTGACCTTGTAGCTTTCAGGACTGTTTAGTTTTCGTTACTTCTTGCAACATTTCACGTTTTTTCAAGTGTATAGTCGAATTAATTATTTTGCCGTATAAAATGAACAGTAATTTCTTACCTTATGCAGAATTCTTAATTTAGAATACATTTTATTACAACGTTTATATTTTTTTTTTGTCCATGGAGAGCTAAAGTCTAAGGCTGAATTTTGAGAAGTTAATAATGCATCGTCTACCACTGACAAGGGGTAAATTGCTAACCATATGCATGTGTATGGTGTTTACCAGCCATTTATTTGGCTTATTTAGGTGTACACCAGTTGCAGGAGGTCATTTTGGCAAATTCAGCTTTGGTAACAAATACCATTTGTAATGGTACATGTCTGACAGTGCTGTTTGTAACAGATCATGATGAGTAAACATAGTGTGACTTGCAACTGTTACATGAATTGTCCCACTTGATGTTCTTGTTTTTAATCTTTGCTCTACAGAACTTGCCATTTTCTGTTGAGAACAAATGGAGGCTCTTGGGCATGATGGTGGTCTTCTTTGGCAGCGGTTTCACCTTCCCTTTTCTTGTTGTCCGGCATCAGATTTTGAAGAAATGAACAATTCCAGTGTAGTTCTTAACAGGTAAGGTGCTTTTAGCAGAAAGGTTTTGGTTTAAGATAAAACATGACTCTGCTTCACCTATAAAATATCAATGATTGTTCAGCTGTTATCTTTCTTCCAAAATAATGTAGCTTTCATAACGTTTCTGGGAAAATGTCTTGGCATTGCAAATTCATGTATTTCTGTTTCTATTTCCTAGGTCAGCTGTTTGAAGCTGCTTATTCTACGGATGTTTCTTCAAGAAGAATTATGTCCCATTTGACTTTGTAAATAAAATGGAATTTAAAATATCGCATGGTGTTGAAGTGTGTGACTTCTAAAACTTTAAGTAGTGGTTTTGTAGTAGAGGCTTATAGTGGCTCATTTAATATATTTTCTGCATCTGCTTACCCACATCAGGTGCGTGGTGAACCCAGAGCCTTTCCCATTAGCCACGAGATGCAAGGCAGGGGATACACAGCTGGGGAAACTAGTCCCTAACAGGATTTGAATTATGGGTGGTTTTATCATGTAGTTTGGACTGGAGGAAACCTGCGAGAACTGTACATGTGGTAAGATGCTAATGGGTATCAAAATAAGCCATCATGCCACCTCAGCACATTTGAAATTTAGTTAGTTGCATCACTCAGCGTTTTGGCCCTTAGCATAGGGTCTATGGTTGGAGTGCATCCTGGATCAGGTACCAGTCCATCACAGGGCACATACAGACAATAGAACTCCAGGTAGTACCGGGACTAATTGGTGTGACTACATATCTTTGGACTGCAGGAGGGAACCCATATGACAAGAAGAACATGCAACCACCACACACACAACAGAGGCAGGATTCCAACCTCCGACCCAGCAGTTGTGAGGCAACAGTGCTACTGACTGTCACCATTACCACCTTTAGCTTGCTTTTCTTGCTTAAATTGCTACTTCATAAATATAAAATTGTAAAACGAAAATGTCCTACTGTATCTTTAGGTTTTTTGTAAGCCATTGGGATATGAGCAGTAATCCTTAGGTGTTAGGGTCAAAATAGCATTGGGTTTGAAAGGGCTGAGAAACTGTATGCTAAAGTACTATAAATTTACCTTTAGGATATTAGTTAAAGGGTAACAGAAGTTAACATTGTTTTAGGGTAAGGTTAATTATAAAATCCTATATCCAATACTGTGGGCCAAGAGCCTATCCTAGGAAGCATTGGGCATAAGCCAAGGGAACTCCCAGGTCCAGATTCCAGTTCATCACCTTCTGTGCATACACTGGGAAATTTAGAGACACTTTCACTTAATTTAAGTTATTGATTCTGCTTGACCAAACCGGCACCACAAATGGTGAATAAACAGTATATATGTGTTTCTCAGAAAGACACATCTTAGTGTTATTCTATAGGCATCAACATGGGACTTATTACAAAGCTTCCAACAATAAATATAAGGGAAGATAAAAGTGATTGGTAAGGTGTTTTTCAAATGTAGATCCATCCGTTCTCCAGCTGGTTTTCTTAGTCGGGTCATGGAGATGCCTCAAGGCTGTTTTAGATATGCATATCAATTTATGCCTAGGTATGTAATGAGTCTGACAAGAACTGTTTTGGCATAATTAAAAGAAAACATTTAGAACCAACTAATGACTTTTATGTGAGTTGGGTTAGGATATGTAGATAGTGTTCCACAAAGTTTCTTTTCTGGGCTGTTCTTTGTATTCACTTCTGTATGTATATATTCAGCAGTAGTGCTCTAGTGACATTTATAGCGTGAAATATCTAGCTGGCATACAAAACAGATGCAATTGATGGCTATGGTAAAACCATTTCCCCCTCTGATACACTGTAGATTATATAGCAGCAATAGTCAAAAGTTTCAGTTTAAAGAAAAGGTCATCTGTATGAATTTACTTTACTCCATGAGGGTGCAAGAAGACAAAGCGTAAGAAGAGATCCACAGCCTAAAACTGGAAACTGAAAATAAAATCTTGTCATTATTTTACTACAATGATCTTAGAAGAATTAACAATGCTAACTACATTTTGTATTTTGAGTTAATGATCCAGTTATTTTACAGGTAGTGATTTGTGTACTTTAAAATTGTTAAAAGCATTTTGAAAGGAAGTAGCAGAAGAAAGAAAAGGTGAAAGGTGCTATTTATGACCTTAAGTATTTTTATATTCATTTTTTGCTGGATCTGGGTTAAACAAACTCAATTACATTTTTCTTCTTGTCTGTTTTTTGTTGTCCTGTGTGTTATTCTGATAGGGAGTTCCATTTTAGTTACATCTCACTAAAACTACACAGTCCAAGGCCTCCTCAATCAGCCAGAATGTTAAGATCAGCCCCAGTAAGGGTTACACTGGGATGGGAAACCAATAAAACATATTATGCAAGGGATAATGTACAGACAGCCCGTAGTTATCGCAGAAATAAGCCCCAACAGTGTGATCAGCATGTCTTGTATCACACTGAAGGGGCTTATTTTGCAATAACTACCGGCTACCTGTACATTATCCCGTTTATTACACAGCTAAGTGCCACATAAGGAAAAAACTGGACATGAATATGAATTTGAAACATTTTATTGGCATATTTGTTTCAAATTAACATCTTTATCCTTCCGCGAAACGATATAGTACCACGTGACTAACATTCAAACGTTAGTAAGACAATTTATAACATCTACATATGAATATATAATAACGCATGTATTTTATTTATTTACAAGTATTAAATTGCACATTTCCATTAATTGTGAACACACGCTTTACTAACAAAAGAATGATGTTTGGTTTAACAGTCTTCTTGGTAATTGGTGAAGACACTTTTTTTTTTAAGAACGTATGTACTGATTTTATAACTCTCATTGTGGAGGTGCAGTATGCACAACCAAATTCACTGTCCTCTTTTTTTGGAAAAACTATCAGCATGGCCGTAAATTTCATTTAACAGTGGGGGGGGGGGGGGACAATAAATATTAAATTTCACATGAGCAATTTTTGAAGGGGATGCAAATAATAAATTGTACTTATAAAAATATGTCCCCACAGTGGAAAAACTTTGCTTCTATCATTATTATTATAGCATGGAGACTGTATTATTATGGTTATTTTTATTGTCATATTCAGTTTTTCAAAGGGTCAATTACAAAGCAGATTTTTCTTCAAAACTATTTATTGCATTGTTTATGTTATTTCCAGTCAAGCCATCAACATACAATAAAATTTAAATGTGATTTATTGTGAAAACAGCTAAACAATATGCTAATTGTGGCCATTAATGTTAAGTTAACATTGTGCCAAGTCGTCACAAACAAAACAATGCATGGAAAACGGCTTTGGTGTGTTAGTTACAGTGCACTATGCAACAAGCTATTGTAAACAAGCTAAAGTTAACTAGATAAGTAATATTTTAATCGCTAATATAGCAGAGTCATGGAAAATTATATCGGTAATGAGCATTTTTGCTGCAACTAATTTATGAATGAGTATACTTCAAGTGCATTAAAGACAATCACTTTAAATAAAGAGAATAAAATACCCTATACTTACTGGAGTTCAACATTAATTGAGCCGCAGCCACACACCTGACTCGTGTGTGTAGCGTAGGTGAGATGAACTGGGAAAGCAGGCAGTGGGCCAAACCACTGTGAGGGAGGGGAGGGGGAACCCAACTGTTTCAAAATGCACCTTTTTTTCTACTTACACAATTATTTTAGGTATACATACATATACACTCACCTAAAGAATTATTAGGAACACCATACTAATACGGTGTTTGACCCCCTTTTCCCTTCAGAACTGCCTTAATTCTACGTGGCATTGATTCAACAAGGTGCTGAAAGCATTCTTTAGAAATGTTGGCCCAT
>JABFDZ020000044.1:24823064-24844433 GCA_019775955.2 Pollimyrus isidori | reverse complement strand
TATATATATATATATATATATATATATATATATGCACAGGTGACGTTATGCATTCCCTAAAATGTTGAATACAAAAACATGGGCATCTATGGGTAAGAGATTCTATTCCAGTTCTCGGGTTTAATCCTGAGCTGGGCCAAATCTATTGCATAACTAAGGGTATTTGCAATAAAATATGCTCTTCTCCTCCAATACGGTATACAGATTTTCTTCTCACCTAAATACAATCACATGGTCATGCTTTTTCAACCATTGAAACTTTCCTGATTCCCATGAATTTCATAAGCACCTTCAGAATTCTCATTAGATACGCTGGTTTTAAGTTGAATTCTGTGCATTACATTAGTAATTAACACAGGTTAATTTACAAGCCCCTGATTAAGTTCCTATTATTATTATTATTAATATTAGCAATAATAATAATAATAATAATAATAATAATAATAATAATCTATATTAATCTTAAATCCTGGATTTCTGAACCAATGGGAAGCAGAGTTAAAGCAAATGATATTTAGTAGAGAGCAAGAGGGACTTGGGCATTACATCCTGTAGTCTCTGTGTCACAGGGATCAGTTTAATCCCCAAGGAAGGAAATGTTACACCATGTTTTTCACTGGGGTTAGGAATATCACTGGGGTTAGGAATATCACTGGGGTGAGGAATATCACTGGGGTGAGGAATATGATGCAGTTTATTTTGAAACTTCAGAGATTTTCCTAAACAAAAAAACAACAGATAGTCATAAAGTATCTGTGGCGTGACATAAACGAGGAATGATCGCAAAGATTTAGCACCCTGACATAAAAGTGGAATGATCACAAAGTACCAGTGCCCTGACATAAAAGAGGAATGATCACAAAGATTTAGTGCCCTGACATAAAAGTAGAATGATCACAAAGTACCAGTGCCCTGACATAAAAGTGGAATGATCACAAAGTACCAGTGCCTTGACATAAAAGAGAAATGATCACAAAGTATCCGCCCATCCACACATGCATTCAAACATAACTTTTTACCCTGGTCAAGGTCACTGGGGGGGGCTTTAACCTATCCCTGGCAGCATAGTACAGCATAGTGCCCTGACATAAAAGTGGAATGATCACAAAGTACCAGTGCCCTGACATAAAAGAGGAATGATCACAAAGTACCAGTGCCCTGACATAAAAGAGGAATGATCACAAAGTACCAGTGCCCTGACATAAAAGTGGAATGATCACAAAGTATCAGTGGCCTAATAAGTAACAGGGAGATGTCTATTGGGGAGGCATAGGGTGGCACTAGCCACCTCGAAATGTGACCCAACCACCACCCCCCGCCCCCCAAATGGCATTGGGCTAAATTACTGTCAATCTGGAAATCTGATAATGGATCATTGGACCTGAACACTGCCAATCGCTGGCAGCAAATTTGACAGTGTTCAACTCCACTGGATCAAAGCTCTGTCAATAGGTACTTGATTTGATAAGCAGAATCGCAGTACCAGATTTTTCAAACAGGAGGAGAGACACCATGTGAATCACATGAATGAAAAACTTTAACTAATAATGTTCTATGGACATACAGCTTCATAATAATAACAATAATAATAAATCATCATTATGCGCAGTGTCTTTAAAGCCAACTTGTACTGATGTATTTCTTTCTGATCTAATTTTCTGATTACCTTTGCCCCAACTGATGCTTGATTCCCCCTTTGCAAACCACTAAAACAACATCCATTTCAATCGCCCCTGGCAGTGAACCAGACGCAGCTGCATATTACGTGACATCCATCAAATTCAAACTTTAATATGAACTGACAAACGTATAGTTTCCAACATTCATATTGTTTTAAAACATAATTTTCAGTTTGTGATTACAACTGTGTATTATTAACCAGTTAACTGGAAATTTGTTTTCCACTTTTTTCAAAAACACTTCACAATAGCCCTTAAGCTCTTTTTGAATGCAGGTTTTCTTTAATATACCTCAGAAATAAGTGAGTGAATGGTTGTTGTATGCAGAATGACAAAACATGCTCATACAGACCCTGGCCATTTGCAGGCAATTATGAATTTGTTATCACATACACCCACACACACACACACACACACACACATACGCATTTGCATTGATATCTTTGTGGGGACCATCCATTCATTCCTTTAGGAAAAGCCCTAATCTCAACAAATGGCAATATTAATCCCTACCTAGTCCTAAACTTAACCATATGTAACCAAACAAAATACAAGTATTTAGCTATGTTTAATTTTTTATTGCAATGACAGATTTTTAGAAAATTGAGTCTTAAAAAATGGTCCCCAAAACATCAAACTAAGATTATCACATTGTGGGGACATTTGGTCACCCACAATGTAATTTATACATAACACAACCAACCACACACACCTCTACACGCACCCAGAATAATTATTGTATATAATATAAATATTATTATTATTATCGTTGTTATTATTGATGTTGTTTTTGTTGTAATTGTTATGTAATCACAATAAATTGATATTATTATCAGGGATTCCCCTTTGTATTTAGGCTTTGTGGTAAGTCATGTGTGATTCATTTCCATGAAGCATACGGCACTGGCATCATTTCCAGTCAGAGTCCTGTCAGGGGCACAGCATCACAGATGGGCAGCTGTCAGCTGAATTCAGCTTCAGACCATCACTTCTTCTTATCTCCACTCCAGAGACTGCCTTCCTCCACCTGGTCCAGACTCAACTGTCATGACTAGTGTCATTTTCAAAATGTTCTTTTTCCTCCCAGTTTTCTCTACAGGCCAAAGCACCACTGTCAGCTCAGAATGATGATGGTGTGTGTTATAAAAATGTTGCTATACTGGTAACAGGCCATCAAACATTCAGAAGATGATAAGCTCATAAGTTTAGTTGTGGTGTGTGGCTTGTTGGCATTCTGAACCTATATAATCAAGGTTTAAACCTAATAAGTCTGTGGTCTAGTCATGCATTCATCATAAGATGCACCTAACTTACACCTAGTTGCACCCAAAAGAGTTAATGGATTATTTATATGTTACTTGGTAAATCTGGCAAGACATGTCTGGCAAATTTTCCAAGTTATGAGAAGAGATCTGCAAATCACAGGGTAACTTATTATTCTGGAAAACTGGGAAATATCAATGTTTCATCAGCATAATAGTATCCTTTGCATGGATGCAATAAAAGAGAAAAGTCCATCTAGGGATACAATGTTTTTTTTTTTTTTACTTTAACAATGGACAACTTAAGGCAAAATGTAAAACCAAAGGTCAATACCACTCTGTTGGGCCATTATTACCAATGATGATCCAGTGAGGGCTACTTATCTGAAGGGAGGGGGGCATTTTCTCATCCAGCATGCTGTGAGGTAAGTTCATGCCCCAAACATTTAGGGGAAATCTGTAGGCAGCACCTAGAGGGAGGGGGGAGGAGCCGTGCCCTGGAGAAAAAAACATGTACTTTACAGGGTCACAATGTTGGATGTAATATTGCTGCATATATATAGTTCATCAATCTAAGTTATCTAGAGAAAAAGTACAAGGCACAAAAATGAAGTGAAACACTAAGGGTGTCTTTGAGAGGAAAAAAGCAGGATTAAATAATTATGCTTCTTTATACAGTTCCTATGATGTACATAAATCTGATCCATTAGATATATTTTGCGAAGTTCTGACTCCACCTTCAAAATCTCTCCGGAATCCTATACATAGTTACATCCTATCTATGAAGTGACTAAATATTAAATCTTTTAAGAGAGAACACTTAGAATACTTCACCACCAGTGTATTACTTGCACGGCCGCTATGGAAGTCCACCATGTCCACCTTTCCTGAAACAAGTGTGGTATGATCTAATTTATTTTCCAAATACAATGGCATTAAAACTTTTAATACATTGTGCTCTAATTTCCACCTGTGCAAAGTGGTTTTGCTAGTTTAGTACTGGAGTATTGCTCATTTTCACGCCATGGGCCTACGTCACCCTTATAAATGATTGGGGCCCGCTTTCCGCTCACAGGAGTGTTTTCTAAATGAGGCACAGCCCAGTGCATTGTTGGCGCTTTGCCATTTTAAGGCAATGCAATGTCTTTGCACTTTTGACCACATTTAAGGTCAGTGGCACATTGTTAAATGGTATTTAAGCAGTGCTCTTGAAGTGCACTAATTAGATAGTGGGTAGTGAATGTCTAGTCCCGCTGTTAATTAAAATGTCTGTGGCACCGACCTGTCAGTCAAAACTTATCAGCCAATGGGGATGTGTCCCTGAAAAAACCCTCCCACACAAGAAGTCTGTGTCAGAATTGTAGAATTGTAAACACAAAGTCATGGAGTGCAAGCGAGAAAGCTGGCAGCGTAAACAAAGGAAAACTTTATCAAAAGACCAATCATGTGTTCGCAAGTTATACATTTTACTTTTGAGATGACATTTCTTTTGCTTCAGTTAATTTTTTTTCTTCCCGAAGCCTTGTTTTTGCTTGATGTCAAAAATGTTTTGCTTGTTAACATTGGCACAAATATGATTCCATACTGGTGCAAAGTCTATTTTTTTCCATCGTGAAGAGAGCAAAATGGATCTGATGTTAGTTCCACTTTCTGCTTTACGCTTTGCGTTAGGCCGTAAACATTGAGCTTATTTTTACTGTGGAGATCATGCGCTTTCTAAATGTATTCCATCCCTTGTTATAGAAAGCCTTTATTATTAATGTACAATTAGCAAATGCAACTAAATTTTAATCTTCACATATCCCATATTGCTATCCAATGTGACTCACACACATAGACATAGACGGGTGCGAGCAAGGCTTTGAATCCTCAGGGTCAGCCATTTATCTGGTATTCCTCATGCAGTTGGAGTTGAAGGCCTAACTCAAGGGCCAAACTGTGATATAATTACTCTTCCAGACCCAAGCAAAGACTATATCTATAGAGTGAAACACCACCCTCCCTAAAACAAAGCATGCATACTCCAAGGATGCCCCTTGTGCTCTGGAACCTTGACATAGAAATTTTCCAGAATATGCTCATCCGTCCTACAATAACTACATCATTGATTGTGGAAACAGCTCATGACAGCAAAATATAATCCACTCACCGGTCACCTCAGTGCGACAATAGTCGATAAAGTTTTATGAGAATCGATCATGCAAAAGAATCTGCTTAAGCGTCATAAGATTAAGTTTAAAAGACAGTTTATATCCCCTTTATTAAATTACAATGTAATTGCTTCCATTTTTTACATTCTACATTAGATTCCAAAAATGATTTTGCATAGACTAAGGTTTACAGTTAGTGTAAATTCTTTGAGTATGATGGGTGTGTGTGTGTGTGTGTTTATGTGTTATTAGGGTGTTTCATAAACATGTTTTTGTTCTGGAGATTGAATATTATTTTCTGATTGTTCTCATGTGGATATAATGCAAGTTGACAAGAACCATAGGAATAAAACAATAGAATTCAAAGTAAAAGAACATACTTTGGCTCAAGGATTTAGGGGAGGAAGATTGGGTTTTATCTGGAGAGAATGCATGAACTGATACTAACAATGGGAGTAAATTACCTCACCAAAATATAACATTACATTACATCTTCATCTGGAGTGCTCCACTGCTTCTAATTTCCTCCGTGATAAAAGTGTGTCATTGATGTGAGCTGTTTTAAAACAAAAACCTGATTAAACCAGCCGCTTTCTGACAAATCAGATGATATGACTATGTGTGGTGGGTAATTAGCAAAGTTATTAATAATAATGATGATGAAAACACAAGAAAGGTGATAATACTGCTGACAAGAATGAAGAAATTAAAGGTTGTACATCATAAACTATGCCAATATTCAATATATAATATTCATGTAATCCAGTATCTTTTTTTATTAATTTTTTTGTTCTTTTTCTTATTGTGTTATAAAAGTTTGTGTCCAAATACATGTGTTGGACTACCTCTGTGGTAAATATTTTTAATGTTTTTTGTTCAGTATAAATAGAACCCATACTTCCAGATATAAGTACTATATTTTCTACACAGAAAAAAAGTCATTTGCTGCTTTTAAGATTTAATCAATGTAACTTTTAATTAGCAATTATCATTTGTTATAGCGCACCTTAGACAGTCTAAAGCACAGCTGAGATGGCATCTCTTTCTTACTGAAAGTTGCAATCCATCTCACCACAGTGACTCAGACTTAAGGCTGATAGCGCTATGGTGATGCCATCTGATAATATCATCTTCCTCTGGGCAATGAGCCACTGAATGCATTTTCACAATGTGACCGAACTCTTTTTAAAAATACCTTACATATCTATTGATCCTACAAGGCAAAGTAAATTAGGAATACCAGGAAGTGGAGTATTTAAAATCAAACTCAGTATGACTTTGACCATTTTCAAAAGCACAAATTTTCAGTGATGAATAAACATTAAAACAATATTTATAAATACAGTTCATACTGTTTTTCCTGTGTCATTTTGCATTTGACATACATATTATAACACACTAAATATTCATAGCAAATTGTAAAAATTTCATACCTCATTTTTTAAAAATAAATGCGGAAAAAGATTACCATTAGAAACATGACATTACAATCTGAGATAATTCTAAGAGGAAACAAGAACAACACTCAAATGCATATTAATGTGTTTTATGCTTAGGCCGTGTAATCTAAATTATTTGAGAATGTCTAAATCACATGATACTGTGAATTATTCAGAATGTAGTTATTTTAGCGTAATTTGTCTCAATGACAGCCATGTATTTTGTGGCTCTTTCATTTGTGCACTTATATTTGTGCAATTATAAATTTTGTAATTACAGAGTGCTTTAGCTACCCCTCTGACATTTCATCCTTTTGAATGTCTGTACCTTAAACAGTGTGAGTGAATGCTTGCATGTATTATTCAGTGTAAAAATCCACTGCTTAACTACATTACGTTAAAATTACATGGAGTGATGTACATACTGTAATTCTGGCAGTTACAATGAATGTGATTATTACAAGCACAGAGTAATGCCCTGTGTTGTCTGGGATGGACTCCAGGCCCTTACCACAACCTGACTAGGATAAGTGATTAGAAGGTGGGTGGATGGATGGATGGATTTACGGACAAATCGATGGCAAAAACTACACTGTCTTTAAAAAGGATTCATAGTGCTGAAGTATTCTCACTCATATTCATGTTTGTCTATAAAATTTAATATAATAATAAAAATATATTAGCACAAATATTTTTGTGCCTTAATGTGTATAGCTGTATTATACATACGCAGGGGTCGGTATGGTTCGTAATACCGTTTCCCCTCCCTTCCGGGGTCGGGGCTCAGACCCTAACTTTGTTATGTGTGTATGTACCGTATTCTTTCCATCTAACATGGGTTTCCTCCTGCAGTTTGTCTTGTGAAGGACTAGCATCCCATTCAGGGTGTAGTCCAGCCTCGTGCCCAGTGCTTCCTGGGATTGGCTCCAGGCCTCCTGAAAGGCTTATTAAGTGGCCAACAGATGGATGGATGCTGTAAGTGTATGATACTGTTTTTTTTTTAAAGCAGTTAAGAGATACATACAGTACATTTAGTAGTTTTATGCAGCTGAATTAATTTAATTCATGTCAATTTAGAAGTTTGTACAGGTTTCATCCAATGCTTTGAAACAACATAAAAAGGCCAAGCACGTTGGCAGCCTTGCAGTCCCAGATCAGATGGTACGTTCTGTTATGTCAAAGAGAATGTCCTTTTGCAGTTTCCGTCTTAGTTAGAAGCAGATGTACTTCAGCGAGATGAGCCCAGGCCCACTGGCTTTTGGACATTAGGGACCTGATCCCTGCATGCTTGTATGCTGGCTGACTGAGGTGATCCTGTGTGCCAATCTGCCGCAATCCATGCAAGCTATCAAGTGGCAGCTGCAAGACATGAAAAAACAAGCAGCGGCCTTCTGCTCCTTAGTACTCTGCCCCATGCTGACAGTCTGTCTCACTCAGCGGCACGGCCTGAACCCGTGAGCTACGAAGGACGCGAAATGCCCAAACAACTGTGGATAACCATGAAAAATCAATCAGAAATGGATTAGAGTATGTTTCATCTATCTTATACTAAGTAACCTAGTTATACTGTATACTGTATTGTGAATATCGCGCCCGGTTTTTTATCAAGTTTTGTATCTTGTGGATTATCTGACTCTGTTGTATTAATTAATACTTCTTGCATATTTTAAATATTAGTTTTGGTATATTATTTTTCACCTTCTCCTGCATTATAGAAATGGTGAGCATAAACGAGAGTAAGCTTCCAGTAAGACACAGCAGTACTTTTTGCAATCTCCTAGTGGTTCGCTTAGAAACAAGACTCTGCTGCCCACACCACACTTTCTTCATGCATCATTATCGTGACAGCAGGGATAACTGAAGAATCACTATGCAGGGCCTTCAGAATATAATGTCTAGAATAAATAAGCATCGGCCACACAGTAGTGCATTATGCACATGGTGTATGTCACATTGTTCTGTGGTGTAAATGACACGGGCCGGTTTTTCCACACATGGATTATTTGACAACGGTTCAACAATGGGATGAATACTAACCATACTGTGGGAAGTCCTTGTGCTTCAATGGCACATCGTCACTTGTTTATTGAGCAATTTGTTCTGACAACACAGGCAGAAAGCCAAAAAACTTTCTCCCACCATAAAGAATGACTGATTTGTTTGTAGTTATGTAACATACATAACATACACAGTGGCCACTTTTTTTAAGCACATCTAGCTAGTACTGGGAAGAATCAACTTTCGCCCCCAGAATTATTTCAGGGGTAGACAGATTGTGCTTTCAAAAAAGCCACTGCTCTACTAAGCTGTTATCTGGTCATTCTCTGCTGTCTTTCAATAACAAAGTGATTTTTCTTTCAGGACCATTGCTGACTGGATGCTTTTGTTCATTGCGCCGTTCTTTGTATACTCTAGACAGTGTAGTGCATGAAGGTCCTAGGGAGATGGCAGATTCGGAGATTGCGGAACCACCACCATAACTGACACACAGCAATCACACAACGTTCACAAACAACCAGATTGCAAGTCTTAACAGTTCTAATACTTATCTGAAAAGTACCTGACCCTTTTCTCCCTGTCTTTGAGCTGTATATATTCAGTTGCAGCTACACGGTGGGATGATGTGCCACTCTGTGGGATAGGACTTTCAGTAGATAATAATAATTTTCATCCTTCTTGTTGTACATAATTTATGACAATAAAGTACATTTGCTGTTTTTTTTTTTTTACAATATCAGTAGTAATACTATAATTATAAGGCCATGTGTACTTTACAGTTTACAAGTACAAATGGCAAAAGGGCCCCTTATTCAGCTGTACAGCCCACAATTATATCCTTTTGAAATGGCTGAAAATAACATGGTCCATTTCAAGCGTTCATATCAATAAAATATGTTTGCTAATATTTTTTAAAAGTTATGTTTTTATTCATTATAAAAAATATTTACATTTAGCTTGATAGTAGGCCTATAACTGACATGTTTTATTAGATTATTAATGTAACCTATATTTAGTTTGGTAGTGACATGTTTTATTGATGACAATCGTGATCTTAGCCCAATAAGAATTGTTTCACTGGCATGTTTTATTAGAATAACAATGTGTATTTAGCGAGATAGTGACTTTTAAAAATGTATCTTAACCATATATTTATCTCAATAGATGCATGTTTTATTAATTATTACCCTTAGGCCCTATATGTTGTGTTGTGAAGGTATAACTGTTAGTAAGAAGGGAATGCACAGTTAATGGGGATCCTCCCTCAATACACTCTGCACAGCGACCCATTGTGCTTCCAGCAGCCAACACTATTATATAGTTTACTGCCAGCTGGTGTTCAAGCTATGCTACCATATGCTGGTATATGAAAAATTCATACCATACAGAAAATTAAAGCCGGTATACTGGATGAACTGGTATACCGCCCAGCTGTATTTGTGTCCCATTTGTCTCTGAATGCACACACCCCAAGCAGGTGGGTTCAGACTCAGTCTCACACTACATGCCTCACAAAAGTTACTCAAGTTTGGAAGCCAACTTAATTTTTCAGAATTTTCATGGTAAAATAGAAAATGTACACGCCATCGATTTTTAAGCATTCAACTGCATTACACGTTTTTATGGCACTCTCAAGAATAGAGTCGATGCAAAACAACCCTTTACCCTCAGAAGACCCACGTACCATCCCTCAGTTCATTTAAAATTTAATGGCAATACAGTGAATAATTTACTCTTACGGCACCATCATCATTTGATGAAGTACTGAATCATGGGAACGTACTGCAGAAAACATGCCCCCACTTGTGTGTTACTTTTGGTGATGGAAATAAGATTTGGCACCTAATTTCCATACATCATTAACCCTCACCTGAGTAATAGTAATTCAGCAATTTACTCTAAATACTGTATAATGTTACTTTACTGTAAATGCATTTCATAGAAAAAGTTACAAAATAACACAAATTTCCACACCCCAGCAGCATTAATCACTTAGTCAAGCCTGGGGAAAGACAGCTACAGAGGATAAAAGTCATTTTGAATCAACAGATAAGTATAAGATGTTTTGGGGCAGTGAATGACTCAAAAATATGTAGATGGCATATGACAGTAGCTATCAGATACCACTTGCTAACCTTCAATGTGATGTGAAAGGAGCAGCAAAAAACCAAACCAAAGACATGTCACACTGTTCAATGTGACCAGCCCTTACCATGTAATGTCTGACAATTATGGATGCTGCAGAAATAGCACATAGCTCATTTAGACAGATTGCACAACTTCAATAGGGATACAGCCATTGGCTCACCCATGTTGAACCCAAGCTTACGCTAATAGAAACTGCACTAAAAACAAATAAAAGGGGATTTTGTAGACAAGACAGGGGACTGGCTTTTTAAATAACATAAAACATGCCTTTTTTGTGGGGGGGGGGAGCGGGGGAAGGGGTGAAATCTTAGTGCCATTTGGCAACACACAAATTATTCTGCAGTCCAAGTGCCATACCAAATATGTTGGCAATTATTTCTCTCTGCCAACCACTGGATTTGAACTGGTGACCTTCTGATCATCTGATTATTCACACTGAATACAAAGACAATGAGCCACACACCACATTTGGGAGCGATGAAATACACACCCCAGGTGTGGAAATATACACAATAAACACATAAGAAATACTCAGAACAACAGTACCTGTCTTTTTTGTTATAGGCATATTTTAGACTAGTTTTTCTTATTACACAAATTGAGTACACTCTTTACAACAACACTGTGCAGGAAAGCACCTCTGAATGCACAACACATCATATCTCAACGTGTAATGACTACAACAGCAGAAAAGTACACTGCGTTCCACGTCTGACAGCTAAAAACTGTTAACAGAGGGCATAGTTTCTCTCCAAAAACCTTATGCAGTATAAAGCATGGATCCTTGTATCGAATGTGTCTTGTGTCAATGGTTCAGGCTGGTGGTGATGGTGTAATCATATACGAATATATAGCGCATAATAAAAATAATGTTGTCTGCCCATTCTGTCAAGCATCCATTTCCAATTGCCCATGGATAAACTCAGAAACCTGGAGATGTAACAATACAGTGTTAACTGTGACACCCACTGTTCTGTTAGTATGCTGATGGTGGCTTGCTGTTATTTTCTTGGTTAACCCCTTTTTAATTAACTGAAAACATTTTTAACGTTGTACATACACAGGCGGAATTTGAAACCCCTCCCGTCGAGATAGAAGGCAACGGTACTGCGAAACAACCACTGAGCCACAGCGCATCCTGAACGAAGATGTTTTGCCGCAACGGGCACAACGTTACGTGGGATGGCAGATATTACTGATGGGAGCGCGTGCTCGGTGACTCGGTGCTCTTCTGGCTTTGTCTGCGCGTGAGCGAGCACGCGCTCCAGGAGGAATGGAGGCAGGACCGTGAGCGACAGCCTCAGCGATCCTGTATCAGCTTTGAAACCGTGAGAGAAGTTGCCCAGGAAAACAAACATTGCACTTTTCCTATCCGAAAGTTCGCTGAGGAGAACTTGACTGCACTGGAGATATTTGCACGGAGAGCGAGACTCTATCAAACAGAAATGTAGACCTTTTGGAACTCTGTGGAAACAAACAAAAAGGAGCCCACGCTGACAATAAACAACACACTCCCCGACAAGTGGACTTCTGCTAAGTGCAGTAGGCGAAGGGAAAAGAGGAGGAAAAGAACTCGTTAGTTGGCGTACTTCATGCGCACGGTGTGTATCAGAGTTCACCGTCTTAGTTTCCCCAAACTTTTAACAAAAGACAAACAATGAAAACTTGAAACTTTAAGTATATCGTCGTTAGCTAGCTAGCTAACGCAAGCTAGCTGCGATTTTTTTCCAGTGTGAGGGCAGCGCATTGTCATGCTGGATAACTAACGTGTTCTGTGTGCGCTGTTTTTCCAAGTTGAACTTTCTGTATTTGTTTTTCTCTTCTTTTCTATTCGAGAGAGTGTTTCAGGACGGGTGGGGAAAGGAAAGACTCCTGGACTTTCCCCTAATACATATAAATATATATATATATTGTAAATGATGGCCACGGAGGTCAGTAGCGAGGATACGGGTTCTGTTTCGACGGGGACAGGGGGTACAGGCGGCGGAGGCCCCGAGATGGCCCATTTCTCGTTTTATCCCAAGCAAAAGGGGCGAATCAGCGATACGGGCCCTGGAGGAGGTCAGAACATCCGCCACCCATCCAGCACCTCCCCAGATACCGACCCCGAAATGATATTGTATCCTGTTGCTGGAGGGGACATACCAGGTTCGGTGTTCTCCTCTGGGAGTGGCAGTGAGTCCAGCACGGGAGCTGGAAGCGGAGCTTTCCATAACCTCCCTTCAGAGGGACAAGGTAGCCGGATGTCACCCACCTCAGCGACTCCGGAGGGGCCCGCTGGGTTTGGTCCCTTGCCACCTCCGCCTCCTGGCTTCGGGGCCACAGGCACGGCGGATGAAAACGATATGTTGGATGGCCCGGAATACGAAGAGGAGGAGGTAGCATTCCCGCTCACAGCACCGCCCACGAACCAGTAAGGATGCTTTCGTTATACCTTCATATATTGAATAAGCCTTATAAAGTTGTTTTTGGTTTCTTTCTTTCGTTCACTAGTACACAGTTGAGTTTCATGCAAAGTAAAGCGCAACAAGTCTCATAGTCTGCAGAAAATGTCTAACCAACCGTTATTTTAAAAGTTTAATGTTAATGATTTTAATATGTTTAATCATTGCTCCTGCGTTCATGGTTGCTTCTTGTGTGCAGTCTGCCCTGCTGGAAAAGAGAACTGAATTGATTTAATCTCTTAACCACATCCCGAAACTGCACTTTTCTGTTAAAACCTTTAGTATCTTGTGGTCATTGACGAATGGTATAATAACCAATCGGTGACCACACAACTTCCTATATCTAAGCCATTTTAAATTCGAAATTAGGAATTACACAAGTTAAAACTCTACAATTTAATAACATTGTTTGACACATCTAACTTCTATTGGTTCTCAAATCTTTTGTAGATGTTTGGGCTGACAATTTTCTTGCTTGCCATAATATGTTCCTAGTATTCAGAAATCGCTCTTTATTAGAAGTTATCCTAAATAGTGGAAATTAAATATATAATCCCAAGATATCGAGTTACTTGGCTTGTTCAAAGAAGGTAAAACTGTACAGCTAGGTTATTGCTGTTTTACATAACAGTCTCAAACCATAAATTCTGACAGGCTTTAGTAGCACATTCCTTAATAGTAAACTATAACTTCTCCATTCTTTATGCAATCCACAACTATTTTGGAAGTAAATATATCCCATTTTTTGCAGTGGTGCAATATATAAGACTAATATCAATTGCTCAGTGGCAATATTCAGTTGAACACATGCTTTGAATAATTGCTTTGGACTCTGCTGAGCAGCCAAATATAAAAATAGATTCTGTACTTTTTAAATGAGTGAATATTATATAGTTATTTATCAGATATCCTCACTGCTGTTGTCAGTTTTTATGTAAAGCTATTATCAACTTATCCGTTTTTGTTTAGCTTAGTATTACACAGTAACAAATTTACTTGGTACATAAACAACGGTTTAGCCATTTGGTGGACATTTTTTTCCCAGTCTTTGTCTTTAATCGTGTGTTCTTGTGAATGTAACAATTGTTTTGAGCGTGAGTGTGAAATAAGTGTGGTAATTTCAAAATGCAAAATCTGAATTGAATTTATATTAAATGGATGTTCAAACCTTTAATTATCTTCCATTCATGGCTCTTGTGTTTGCTGCTTTTTTTGCTTGGAACTAGAATGTCTTAATGACATTAAAGCAGAGCACTTGGAAACATCTATTGAAACGTCATACAGGCAGCATTGGAGCCATATTCCAGTTTTAAAGATGTTGTACATTCAGTGAATATGAATGAAAGTAGTTCCATCGTTTTTTTTTTTTATGGGCACTTGGGGTCTTATTCAGCAGACTTTTCTATAGGTTTTTTTTTCGTGAAATCTGAAACTCCATGACCTGAAATGACTTATTTGAAGTAAATATCAATATCAATGGTATAATCTGCCTTTATTCCATGAAAATATATAATTCATTATCACATGAATATGTGAAATGTTTTTTGCTGTCGCAATCTTCTGAATAGAATGTATGGGCACTAATGCCGTTTTTTGTCAAAATATTGGTTGAAAATGAATGACATTTTAAACATTTATAAACTGAAAAGTAGCCTACGGATGAAAATATAATACAGTAATGGTATTTATAATTCAAAGTGGTTATGGTAAGTCAGTGGTCTAGTTATTTAACACAATTATTATTATATATGCTAAAGTAAATATAAATAATTTTCACTTTTACATAAGTTGCAGTGTTGTTGTTTTTTTTTGCAAATTTGTCTAACATCATTCATTCAAGATGCTTTATTGTAATAGTCATTTATAATGCAGCTAACATATCTGGTATTTCACAAAATCTAGTGCTGAAGTAAGATGAGGAAGTCGTGGTTTGTACTCCTGAACTTGCTACAGGAACCTGGAAATGGCCAGATAATTTTGAGTTCCCACAAAGATTAGTAAAGATTTAGACTAATAAACCGTTTAATTTGAAAAGTGAATCAGCTTTGCTTTTTTCACATAAGCGGTTGTTTGAAAAATACCTCCTGTGAAAACACATTATTAATACCAGCGGTTGTACTTCTACCACTTCATTATATCAGTGAATGTTTTCTACACTGAACTTCTTTAATTGTGGCAAACAGAACTAAAAACCACAAGCAATATTAAAGTATCATAACTGAAAGGTTCAGGTAAAATGGCTTGAAATGACACATCTGACTACCACATAAGAAAATTCAGAGTTTTTCTCTCCAGGGAATATACCAATGGTCAGCTGGGTTGAGATTCACTTTGGGCAGTTTCAGGTTATTCATACTGTCATTATACCATTCATACACACCAAAAAGCAATGGCAATCCGATATTTTGAAATCTTGGTGATGAAATTTTGGTGAGTGTGGGTTCTCCGAGATAAAATTTGCTGCTTGCCAAAATTTTATCTTGGGGTCTTGTCCAGCAGCACAGTTTATCTTCAAGGGGAACCCACCCTCCCCCACTATGAACATATAAAGTGACACAGTAAATCGTACTACTATAATACTATCTGAGTCCAGTTGAGCAACTAGCTAAAACATTTTGTAGTCCTATGAAACAAAACTTAGTAAGTGTTGCAGTTTTAATGATTGTTCCTTTTCCAGATTTATCCAGTAGCCTTTAAGTTAAAAGTGAGTGTAAAGTTTACCAGTATTGGTTTGCATGAGTTATGTATTTCGTCCTTGTAGTCTGACTTGCTCATAGACAGTGTGACGTATTTGTAATAAATTTAACAAAACTGAGTGAGGAAGAGAAAAGTGAACAAAAACTGGTCACCAAAAGACTTTTGTCGCCTTCTATATAGAAACATTTTGGATTCTATAAAGAGAAAATGATTTGACTGAAATGCTTTGTGTAGGCAAAACCTACATCAACACCACTAACTTATATGACAGATTCTGTTGGTAGATACATTCTATTTGGCTATATTTTATTTTTGGGTTCAATTTCAATTACTTTTTTGCTTTTTAAATGTATGAGTATGTATTGCAAAATCATATTATGATATTTGAAACTTTTACAATTTAGTATATAGCCGTAATCTGGGCCTCATTTTGTGTTCCTTTTCTGCATCTTGAGATTGTTTCTTGGGCATCGATTTGAGTTTTGTGTTTGGCAAATGGTTTTGGTCGAGATTATCAGTCTTTGCTGCATTGATAAAGAAGGACGTAAGCACATAGTGCATGCCTAATCACATGTAGAATCTGTCAGTGTATTGTAAGCATTGAAGTACTTTTTAAAAAAAATTGTGGTAACTGCTACACACAACCCCGTTTTCAACATCATGCAACTGAATATCTTGAAGAAAAAAGCCCATGACATCTATCCAGATTCATGTTTTTTAAAATATAAATATTAACTGAATGAAAAGTAAAGAAAAAGTGGGTATTTGTAACATATCATCGCTATCCAATGAAAAATACTGCAAAAATCCATTATTTCGGGAGCATGAGTAAATGCATTTGCTCAGAAACTGCTTTACAAAATAAATCTAAAACAATGCAATGAAACAAGCTTTGCACCAAATTAGAAATCTTTACTCAGCTATCAGTTTTAAAAGAACTTGGATTTTTTGGATTTGTAAGGGAATTCCCGGGGTCAACATGATACAAACTAATCTAATTTTATTTACATTGCAATTAACAATGATGGTAGTTAGCTACCTATGGCTAACCACCAATAGCTGTCAATAAGTTGTTAAAATTAGCACTATAAAATAATACTTACAAATGATCATTATGAATACAAGTGTTACAAAAGTACAACCATTGATGGTCTGTAAATAGATGACTTTATAAAATGTCTTTTCATTGGTCAGTTAGATGCCATATGATTTCCGTAGACAGAGGGGAATGTTGTGTTCCACATATAGCAAAAAGTCACTGTAATTAAAATGTGGGCATACATGGTTTTTATTGGACAGTGACAATATGCAAAACCTCAGTAATTGTTTTCTTCCCTATCTCTTCACCATCTGAGCTTCTTAGTGACCTGAGGGTACAGTGAGGTCACTTAGACCAAATTAGAATCACATCAGTTGTGTCTTGTGAGGCAGAAGACTCATACTCCTTAGACTCCTGCCCTAGGTCCAGAAAGGAATATCTTTTACCTTCTCAAAGCTTGTGATTACTTTCAGAAGTGCAACAAAAGCTAAATTTGCTAGCAGAATGAGTAGTCTCCTCACCTCCCCCCCACCTGCTCAGGATTATACAGTCTAAGCAAGACATTTTTAAGACCCCTGTGATGTAAATGCTTTGCAATATGATGTAGTATTGCATTTACAGATGAATGGCACATGTGTGTGTGTGTGTGTGTGTGTGTGTGTGTGTGTGTGTGTGTGTGTGTGTTTGTATAATGTACATGAAACCCCCCCCCGAAATGAGCTTGTCAAAGACAGCCAGGAAACTGCTTTGAAAATTCACTGCTTTATTTATTTTTATTGACTAGGGATTCACTTTCTTAATGTTTACGTCTGCTGTTTTTATATTGTACCATTGAATGAAGTAGGTGATCATCTTTGTGCAAATACATTTTCTTTCACAGGGCAGGAAGTTCAATAGACACCGCTCAGAGGTGCAAATATTACAAGAAAAAAACGTCTGCTGGTTTTGTCTTCAAGGCTAAGACTAAAGTTCCAACCTACTAGTTTCCTGTAGGCCTCCCCCAGTATCTCGGATGTCATCTTTTTAACCTTTTAAAACATTGAGTCATTTTGAATTATGTTTTAAGTTCTCTTGGTATTCAAGAATCTGTATCCTTGTTTCAAAATTATCATGTGTTAGGTCTTTTTTACATTTAAGCTTAAGTCAACACTTTCACAGGAAGCTAAAGCAAAGGTTGAGTATGCAGCAGTGAGCAGTCATTATATTTAACACATTATACCCCTTCATTGCAATTTTGGTTTGCATTTAATCTAAATATCATGTTAAGAAATGTAAAATGATGATAATTTATTTTTATTCAATCCTTGCATAATACCCTAAAAATGTAGTTTTTCCTACATTGGAGAATTGCTGACATAAATATATACATTTAAATATCTACACAGATTTTATATCTGTTCTTTTTCTCTGATACAAATTTCATTTTCTGTGAGACCAGTATATTTATATTTAATCGTCCCATTTATTTTCCACAGCATCGGAAAGAAATGTTGCACAATGTGTTTATCTTAAACTATGTACACGTACCATGTGGATTATTTTTCTTAACATTTTTACTATGCTGATACTACCTGGTGACACTTGACTGGTGACCATTTTGAATATATTGTGGAAAGTTAAAGAACAATATCAAATATACAGGGCACTTTTGCTTTCAAGACATAATACCTTTCATTTAACAACTGAAAATATGAACTAATCTGAAAATATGGTTGTAGTAGCATAATGTGCAACATTAGTATCAACATTGCATGTCACGCACATAAAATTGTCCCATAGCTAGGACTGCAATTTGACAAGCTACTGATAGAAGTTCTGTTTGGCTAAAGTTTATTTTGGGCAAATATTAGTGATCCACCAATGAGGAAATATATATATAAACGCACGCACGCACACAACAGTCCCAGAACACTATATTTGTGTACATCTTGTATATTTATAACAGAGAAGGGCTAATCATTATATATGATAAACACCATAAGTTTTCAAATACCGACACTCTTCATTTAACGTCTGTGTGCCACGCCCCCTCGTTAACCTCGTGTGGGATCCCTGTGTGATCAGCTGTTTATGGTTGTCATCAGTCCTCTGTATTGTCTGTGTTTTGCCTGCCTTACCTGTAATTGAACTCTGTATTCCTCAATACCCTGACGTCTGCACCTTTGTCTCCATTCCATAATGATGTTAAAATAATTAAGAAATATTTATTTTTAAATGTCTTTTATTACATAATAATTACTGTTACTGTCTCTCATTGTCTAAGGTCATTTTTTTAACTGGTTGGTTCGACTTTTAAGAAATATGAGTTCTAATGAGGTCGAGAATTGAGGTACCACTGTATTCATATGGTAGCGTTGTGTATTTTGTAGTAAACAGAATAGTAATACCTCAAAGAAATAGCGCAAATATACATTGTTGAGGTTTTCATACTGTAAATACTCATAATTGTTTTTATTAAATCTTGTACCATGGGGTTCATGATAAAGTACAAATTTATAGACGAAGTACATAGTCTTGGAGATTACGAATACTAGTGTAGTGAATATTGACTGACTATGGGAACGAAACGGGCAAGAAAGGGTGATGCGAGATGAAATGCTTGATGCTGAGACGGCACGCTGCCATTTCCAAGACTGACGTACTTGTACAGTGTATAATACTTGTCAGAGAGCTGGTCGTAAGTTTGGTTGGTCATTAAACATGGAGGCTGTTAAATGAAGAGTATCTGTAATAAATCTTGAAGTTAATTTTTCTGCACTGATTTTTCTTTTGTTATAATGACGTGTTACTCATGGGCTAGTGTTTGGCAGTACTGCAGCCTTCCTTATTAGAACGGATTTGTTTTTTCAATAATTGCATACTCTTCACTGTATCGCCTTAAGATGAGCAGTCTAATTCGTTATGCTGAAATGTTTATTAGCAGATCTTAAATTTTAAGCAAATAAGTTTTATAACTCCGAATAAGCCTAATTAATAACGGACATTCAGCGCTGAGCCATATTGTGTTGTTACTCTGCAGGTGGTACCATGGTAAGTTGGACAGGACCATAGCAGAGGAGCGACTACGGCAGGCCAAGACGCCAGGAAGCTACCTCATAAGGGAAAGTGACCGTCGACCTGGCTCCTTCGTGCTCTCCTTCCTCAGCATGACCGGTGTTGTCAACCATTTCAGGTGATTTTCTGTTTTACTGTTTATATTCATCCCGTCAGTGGTGGTATTAGAGTTGTTGTAGGTGGCCAAAACTGTCACTCATGTCTGCATATTTCAAGCACAATTTAAGATAGCATTTTGTTTTGTTCCTCCCGGAGTTACACTACATACCTTGCGTTCCAAAATCATGAGCAAACATAGGTGTATTATAATAGGTTTCTTTGTGCAAAGAAGTTTGATAGCTTTACTGGTTGAGTGACATAACCTACCTTGTATTGGATGGCTGGAAAATCTCTGATAGATTTGTTTCATTAAGTTTACCTGTACAAAGGTCAACATAGTAACACAGGAAGAGGTGAAGTGTAATGTATGAAACTACGCTTGTGTGCTTTTTTGTCCCAGACATACTGTAAATACACTGCTCAAAAAAAATTAAAGGAACACTTTGAAAACACATCAGATCTCAATGGGGGAAAAAATCATGCTGTATTTCTATACTGAAATGGACTGGGTAATGTGTTAGGAATGAAGGGATGGCACATCGTTTGATGGAAATGATCAACCTACAGAGGCTGAATTCATAGACACCCCGAAAATCAAAGTAAAAAAAATGATACAGGAGGCTGGTCCGTTTTGCCGAAATTTCATTTCAGCAACTCAAAATTGTACTCAGTAGTTTGTATGGCCCCCACGTGCTTGTAGGCATGCCTGATAATGTTGGGGAATGCTCCTGATGAGACGACAGATGGTGTCCTGGCGGATCTCCTCCCAGATCTGAACCAGGGCATCACTGAGTTCCTGGACAGTCTGAGGTGCATCCTGGTGGCGTCGATTGGATTGAAACATTTCCCAGAGGTGTTACATTGGATTTAGGTCAGGCGTGCATGGGGGCCAGTCAACGGTATCCATTCCTTCATCCTCCAGGAACTGCCTGCATACTCTTGCCACAAGAGGCCAGGCATTGTCGTGCACCAGGAGGAACCTAGGACCCACTGCACCAGCGTAGGGTCTGACAGTGGGTCCAAGGATTTCACCTAATGGCAGTCAAGGTGTCGTTGTCTAGCCTGTAGAGGTTTGTGTCCCCCTCCATGGATATGCCTCCCCAGACCTTCACTGAGCCGTCACCAAAACGGTTTTTCTGAACAATGTCACAGGCAGCATAATGTTCTCCGCATCTTCTCCAGACCCTTTCACTTCTGTCACATGTGCTGAGGATGAACCTGCTCTCCTCTCTGAAAGGCACAGGGAGCCAGTGGCGGACCTGCCAATTCTGGTATTCTAAGGCAAAAGGCCCAGCAGAGGATGTACTTTCTGCGGCAGTTGAAAAAGGCCAAGCTGCCGGCCCAGATGATGGTGCAGTTT
>JABFDZ020000044.1:24800126-24814309 GCA_019775955.2 Pollimyrus isidori | reverse complement strand
CTGTTGAGACATTCAAATGGTAGAGTCAGAATTTGACGTAAACAGAATGAGAACATGGATCCATCATGCCTTGTTACAACTGTGCAGGCTGGTGGTGGTGGTGTAATGGTGTGGGGGATGTTCCTCTTCAGCTTTCCCCACGAGTTTGCACTGCAACATAAGCGACCAGAGGTGCCTGGGCCAGTTCAGAGTGGTCGTGATGCGCTCAAAGATGGGGAAATAGGCATCTACTTAGTTTTCTCTAAATATAGGCATGAGTCCAATCTGGCGACTCACATTGTAGCCAAGATTCTCCCTCTCAGGGGATCGAGTTAGGACCGGCGAAGACTGAGTATTAGGACACGTGCTCTCGTCTGGCGAGCCTACACCGGCACAAGCGGTGGAGCGAGCAGCTTCAGGGGGTCAGCTTACCTTTCGTGGCTGAGGAACAGGGTGTGGCTGGCCTACCCTCGCCCTTTGAATGGCAGCATCCCACTCTGCTTCCATCTCCAAAGCCCTGATTCATAGGAGTTGGGCCTGGCAGTCCTGCCTCTTAACCTCCAGCTTGGTTTCCCTAAGGAGTGATTATGGCCTAAACAAAAACCCAACTACCGAACGAAACCCAAATCCAAGTAAACTAGAGAAAACAAAGAACACAGTAATAATTCCTACACCTGACTCCCTACCCAAAACACAGTATAAACAGAGTATTTCAACAAACATGGCAATCACTCCCTACGCACCAGACCTACACACAGCACATACACAGAGCAAAGCAATAAAGTCTGACGGGCACGCAAAGTTGTCAACCAAGAACCGGGCGAAAGATCGAAAACCATGGCAGAAGTACAGAAGAGGGCAAAGCGAGTAATCGTAATCTAATACACCAAAAACCGTCATACACTATAGTCCGAAACAAAAAAAGCAAGCCAACAACAAACCAGAAAGTCGAGCAGAAAGCAGCCGTCGAAGTTACTTGTTACCCGGCTTTTTACCTCACAAACCGGAAATGATGCGCGGTGTATCAAGGAAGCTGTGGGCGGGGTCTGGTCGTGGAGGCAGAGACAGGATGCAGTCTGCGAATGACGAGGGAGGGAGGTCCGGAGAACCTGTAGGCTTCTCTTGGAAACTTACGGCACGTAACACTTGACAATGTTAAGGCCCCTTAGTGCCAATTGGGCATCATTTAAATGCCATGGGCTACCTGAGCATTGTTTCTGACCATGTCCATCCCTTTATGACGACCATATACCCATCCATTGATGGCTACTTCCAGCAGGATAATGCACCATGTCACAAAGCTCAAATAATTTCAAATTGGTTTCTTGAACATAACAATGAGTTCACTGTACTAAAATGGCCCTCACAGTCACCAGATCTCAACCCAATAGAGCAGGGTTCTTCAAATCTGGACCTCGATTCCAAATCCAGGCCTTGTTTTCAGTTATCCCAGGTAGTTAGTTTAATAATTACTGATTCTGATTGGTCAGAAGCTTCACACCTGACTGACAGGTAAAGGAAGGCTGGAAAACCAGCAGGGCTCGGACCTCGAGGACCGTGATTTGAATAACCCTGCAATAGAGCATCTTTGGGATGTGGTGGAACAGGAGCTCTGTGCCCTGGATGTGCATCCCACAAATCTCCAGCAGTTGCCAGATGCTATCCTATCAATATGGGCCAACATTTCTAAAGAATGCTTTCAGCACCTTGTTGAAACAATGCCACGTAGAATTAAGGCAGTTCTGAAGGCGAAAGGGGGTCAAACACCATATGAGTATGGTGTTCCTAATAATCCTTTAGGCGAGTGTATATGTTCTTATATAAAGTGCAGGAAAGTGAAAGCCAATTGAAAATGTTCTGTGGAGATGCATGTTAATACCAGATGTGAACAGGACCTTAATGTGTGCACAAATGTTTGATTGGTAGTGTAATATGGCCAGATGAACAGAAAGTTCAGTGGACCTCAGAAGAACAGTTGTTGAAGCTAGTCAGACTGGAAAGGATGTATAAAAGATATAAGCCTCCACAGTCAGACTTTTCATTTAACGAATAGAATCTCATCACAAATGGTACCCTTGTGAGTGGGTGATCAGAGTGAAAGCACACCATACAATCCTCAGATAACTGAAAAAGAACCCCTGCCATAGAAAAACTGCCCCACAGCGGCTTTCATGGGATGGTGCCACGGAGGAAACCACTGCTTTTCAAAAAAAACATTGCTGCCTGTCTCAAGCTTGCTAAAAATGACCTGGATGTTCCACCACACTACTGGAACTGAATGTTCTGTAGACAGATCAGACAATAGCAGTATGATTGTGTAAGACCGCTTTGCTGTCGCAGGACTTGGATAGCTTGCAATCACTGAGGTACCAATGAATTCCAAGTTTGGAATATGAGAATGCAGAAGGTTAGGGTATTTGACTGTGATGTAAAACTCAAGACTTTTGGTCATACAACATCCAGAACACAGGCGTAAATCAATAAACAGAAGACCACCTCAGTTGTACGTGGCTGTGGTTTTATCTGTAGCATACTGTTCAAGCAAAAAATCCTAAAATATATATGCATTGAAGCATTTTTCTTTAAAAAAATGAATTTGCCAGGGAAGGATGATATGTTCTACAGAACACATTAAAACTGCATAATAATGTTTAGACTTACTAAGTTTGTATGGTGTTTTAAGAATTTCAAATATGACATTTATCAAAACCAGCGCCAATTACTGTTGATTTGGATGATGGGGATAATAAACCATTGTTTGCAAACTTTCTACATGGTATTGTGATGGCACCTTTTATCAGCATCAGTTTTTTGGCTTGGGTTAGTTTCATTGATTCAAAGGGAATGTTAAAGTTCTTCATCTAAAAAGTATTTGTCATCTGTTAACATATTACTACCCTAAGTGCATATCTTTTGTTGATTCGTTTTCATTCTTGTGAAATTATTGTGCAATGCACAGTTTTTTTTTTTTTAACTACTGTATCATTAACCTTTATCTTATTTATTTCAGGTCAGCAGTTTGGTGCTTTATGTAGAAGAGGCCCATAAGCTACCAGTCAAACATTTTACAAATCCCTACTGCAATATCTATTTGAACAGTGTGCAAGTAGCAAAGACCCATGCCAGAGAAGGACAGAACCCTGTGTTTACAGAGGAGTTTATTTTTGAGTGAGTACCTCTACCCCATAGCCACCCACATAGTTCAGATAAATTAGGATACTCTGTGCATTTTATTTTGTTAACACAAACGTCTTTGCATGAATATCTCAATTTAAGATTTTGATTTTTTTCCCCAGTGATTTGTCCAGTGAAATCAACAGATTTGAAATAAGCCTCAGCAATAAGACGAAAAAGAGTAAAGAAAGTGACATCTGTAAGTTTTTGTGTCAGTTTTATAGACATCTAACCCGGCAATCTCATCTTGACTTTCCAGTCTATCAGGCATTCATCAGCTTTGCTGTTACAGTCCATTCCATTCAAAGGGGTTTAAGTGGCTTGTGCTGACTGCTAATGGCCTTAATTTTTGTGATACACTTTAAAAGCACACTGCAGCTCAGGTCATCTGCATTTTTGCAAAAAGTAATCATTACTGACGCTCTGTACATTTTCTTCTCCCAGTGTTCATGCGTTGCCAGCTCAGCCGGCTTCAGAAGGGCCAAATGATTGACGAGTGGTTCCCTCTCAGCTCTCATATTCCCCTCAAAGGAATTGAACCCGGCTCCCTTCGAGTAAGGGCTCGCTATTCTGTGGAGAAAATAATGCCAGAGGAGGAATATAATGAATTCAAAGAGGTAGGAACAGACGATGTTCTCTTACGATATTCCGTTTCCCCCATTGAAATAATATTTTGTTTCCATGTAAATAATTACGATGCATTCTAAAACATCAGCTCCATATTCCCTAAAGATTTTCTTAAATTATTGTTGCAGACAATTCATATTACTAAGTGACTAGAAATTATTTTTGTGGTTTAAATGGTTGAGTTGAAATCATATTGGCTGCAACATATTTTTGTATTTCGAAGAAATTCCAATAAATTTGTTGTGACATCAGTGAAATGTAACTTTACCTGTAAGAAAATAAATTAACCTATTTCTCGTTCTTTATAAGCTCATCCTGCTGAAAGAGTTCCACGTAATCTATGCACTGGCCCATGTCTGCGGGCAGGATCGAAGTCTTCTAGCTAGTATTCTACTGAGGATATTCAGGCATGAAAGGGTGGAAGCACATCTTCTCAGAACACTAAACGACAGGGAAATAAGCATGGAAGGTAGAGAGATTTCAGCTCTGTTGTACAAATTCAACGTTGAATGTTTCGCAGAATGTGCTGTCAATTTGTGTTTGAACCTTTAAAAAGATTCTGTTTGAGATTGGATGTCTTTGAGAGTATAACGCTGTATTGGATTCATGACTATTTGTATCTCCAGGCCAATTGCTTGTATATACATATTTAGTAACCGCTTGTTTTGGATGAACAATGCTTGTTTCCTGGGTCTTAGATGAAGCTACGACACTCTTCCGTGCAACTACCTTGGCAAGCACACTCATGGAGCAATACATGAAAGCTACAGCCACACCCTTTGTCCACCATGCTCTCAAAGACAGCATTTTGAAGATAATGGAGAGCAAGCAGTCTTGTGAGGTATTTCTATCTTAATAATTCCTGTCTTGTACATAGAAAATAGCTTAAGATTTATGCTTTCCATTGTGAATTCTGGTTTGTATGTGATTAAATTTCATTTTCGCCTATTATAAAATAGCATCTTAGTTTTCAATTTAAAAGTTTTCAATTTAAAAGTTTTCACCAGAAATTCAGATTTTTTCCAATACAGTTTTATAAATAGTGAGGTTCTGAAGTCTCCCATTAAAATGTCTACATCTGTATATGATGGTATACCTTGTGTATATCTGTATGTGGTGTTATAATTGGTGTACATTGTGATGCAGGTTTACTTTTTAGTGAATTTTATAGATTTATTTTTCTCCTCAGGGCTATCACATAGATTATTTTCTTAGTTTTCAGCCTTTGCCTTAGGGCATATACTGTAGGTAGTTAGTATTACTGCATAAAACTAGCCCAATATGGATATAAATAATTACAAATAAACTGTTAGCAAATTACCCACAATCAGTGTGTAAACACTTTACACAGTGTTAAACAGTTACGATTATTCCCATTCAATACATTAATATTAAGGTAAATGGACTGCATTTATATAGCGCTTTTCTACTCTTCCGAGTAATCAAAGCTCTTTACAATACATGCCTCACATTCACACACCAGTGGCGAAGGCTGCCATGCAAGGCGCCAACCTGCACACCAGGAGTAATTTGGGGTTCAGTTTCTTGCTCAAGGACACTTTAATGGGGTCAGGAGAAAGTGGGGCTCGAGCCGGCAACCCTCTGGTTGCCGAACGATAGCACTGTCTTCTGCACCACCATCTCTCCCTCACTTCATTCCCCTCCACTTCATTATATGTTAATGCAACCTCACATTTTTATTTACAGTATGTTTGAATTCTGTTTATTTTTTAGCAGTTTATTGGGGTAGATTTCCCATTTAAGGGTTGGATTGGGTCTCCGCAAGAATGGACTAAAAAGACGGTGTGTTACACTGGGTTGAAACTTTGAAAGGTTGCCAGTTGAAACACCGCGGTCGGCAAAATGGTTTTACCATTGGGCCCTTGAGAAAAGGCTCTTAACCCCAGGGACTGGCTTGACACAGCTTTCTCAGTTATATATCCCTTTAGATAATAGCATCTGCTAAATAAATGTAATTTAACAAAAGGAACTTGGATTAAATGACATTCTATGTCTTACTTGACCTTTGGTTCCCTTCACAATCAAATGGAGTGTTTCCTAATGTTTGAAGCATATTTGCTGATTGTTTAAAGTCTGCTGTTGATAATGTGCAGGCATTCTTTTAGCAAGAAATAACTTTAAAGTATATAAAGACTGACAGCATGTCCTGGATTTAGAGTTCTATGTTTTGAAGTAAATTTGAGTACAAAATGCTTGGCTTTTATTTTGAGTCTGATTTGTCAGTTTAGATTAAAACCCACATTATTAGTTTCTCCAGTCTTAGGTTTTTGTCTATATTTTTGGTACATGGAGAATTCAGTCCATCAACAATATTTTGTATGTAGTAAACATTCATGTATTTTATGCCAAGAATGACTTTGGTATTTATATAGAATTAACCGACTCATTGTAAGTAAGCAGTGCCATCTAATGGCTGTTTTACTGATGAACCCCTGTGTTTTTCAGATTAGGAATATAATATGCTATTGGCATGAGGTACAGAATACACTGGGAGTTTTAATTAAGTCACCATTTGTCAAATAAGGTTCATTTTGTTTTATCTAATTGATTAAAAGAACCACTTCATAAAATGGCATTAATATACTGCAGATTCATCTGCTTTAGAATTTTAATTCCAATTAAATCAAACATAAACATTTGCGGGCATTGTAGTAAGTGCAGTAAAGACACTACTAATAGCAGTAATGTTGCATTTAGCAGATTAAATTAAGATGCTTATTTATTCTCAAACAGTAAGTATTTGCATCAACACTGAAAACTGTGTAGTTTTGTTAAGGATATAAAACATGTTCCTGTATTCATATTGCTCAGCTGAACCCTTCTAAACTGGAGAAGAATGAAGATGTTAGCTTGAATCTGCAACATCTCCTGAACATTCTGTCAGAGCTGGTGGAGAAAATATTTATGGCAGCTGAAATCCTTCCACCGTAAGTAAAGTTGTATATGCTTATTCGGGGTTTTCACAAAGGTGAGATTTGGTGCATATTGATGCTTTGTGTTCTCTGACAAGTAAAAATAATAATTGTACCTGAGCTGCAAGCTCAGAATGAGGTTCAAGTGTAAAGTATAAAATGTTCATGTTCTATAACCTTTGTATTTGTATTTATGTGATACTTGTTATTCTTTCCTCAACATTATAGGACACTGAGATTCATTTATGGATGTTTACAGAAGTCTGTGAAAGAGAAGTGGCCAACGAATACAACAATGAGGACCAGGGTTGTGAGGTAAATTATTAGGTCATGGATTAAAAGTTTGTCTGTTGGGGGACCCCCCAGTTCTTCAAATTTGTTAAGAAAATGACTAACAAACCTAATTTCCCTTGTTTTAGTGGATTTGTCTTTCTGCGATTGATTTGCCCTGCAATTCTCAATCCAAGAATGTTCAACATAATTGCTGGTAAGAAAATATGAATTTGATTTACAACGGTTTATTATTATTTTATTGTAATCAAGTTTGGTTGATGCGCAACTTCAATTATTTGATAATTCTTGGGCCTCTTTGTTTCAGATCCACCCTCCCCTACTGCTGGCCGGACCCTCACTCTGGTTGCTAAGTCTGTTCAAAACTTGGCAAATCTGGTTGAGTTTGGAGCCAAGGTATATTAAACTAATAAGGGAATTTTTCATAGTACTGAATACCAGTGCAAATATGGTTTGTTAGCTCATTATTATCATTTGTTCCATTGGCTCATTTCTCACAGGAAAATTTATTTCCCTCCGCAGGAACCATATATGGAGGGGGTAAATCCATTCATCAAGAACAACAAGCATCGGATGATCATGTTTCTGGATGAACTGGGAGTGAGTATCTCTTACAGCTAGGTGATATAAAGTTATATGCAAAATTTGAATTGAAAAATATGGGGATAATATTAAGTCCTTGACAGCATACAACCCCATTTGCCATTAAATGCAAAATGAACTGGACAAAACATAACTGTACTAAACACATCTAAGCACATTTATCAAAACATTAATTTTTAAAGTAAGAAAATAAATGTATCTAAACAATGGGTCCTGCCCCGATTGTCCACTCCTTTCATGTGCCACGCCTCCTCGTTAACCCCATGTGGGATCCCTGTGTGATCAGCTGTTTCTGGTTGTTGTCATTATTCTGCGTTTCAGTTTGTTTCCCCAGTCCAGTCATTGTATTGTCCGTCTGTGTTTTGCCTGCCTTACCTGTAATTAAACCCCATATTCCCTGATAGCCTGATGTTCCGTCACCACTGGGCACGACAATATTATTATTAAATGTATTAATGGTTTGTTATTAATATTAAAATAAACAGTACATTTTTAAATAAAGATTTATTATTATATAATCAGTACTGTTACTGTCTCATTAAATGTATTTTTACTGTCTATATGTATTCAGCTAGTGTAAACATGCACGGTGCTGTCACAGCGAATGTGAGGCTGAGACTGAAGCTTTACCCTTTGTTTCTTCTGAGACATGCCATGTGACTCATTTCCTCGCATGTACAAGTTCTTAGGTTGCCGTTCACGGTTTGACTTTTGAGATTCAGATTGAGTTCTAGGTAACTTTTTTTTTTCAAACTGGTTGGTTCGACTTTTAAGAAATTCAAGTTCTAATGAGTCGAGAACTAAGGTACCGCTGTATATTGCAATATAGTTGTACATCATGTCAATTATATAATATGAAGGGGAAAAGGAAGGAAAGCTCATTTGTTCCCCTGGTCAGAACCTGCACATGCAAAAAAAAATTAACAGATATGACCTTCATTGACCTGGTACAAAGAGGATCTCGGACATCTTCAAAGACCTAGAACAGGGGTCAGGAACTTACGGTTGTGTGGCTGTCTGCTTTCAGTTCCAAAGCAGACTATCATGCACACACACAGTGTGTACTACATTGATGATCGAGTGGTATGCTTCAAACAAGATTTGCAAAGTGCAGAATAGTATTTGAGTGCACGCTTAAGTGTGGCGAGAACATTAAGATGTTAGAGTTGAATGGACTGAGGCATATGCTTTCATAGCTATTTCATCATGTGCCTAATATTCTAGGAGAAAGAAATAATGTTACATGCCGAAATATTGTGGTTGCCTTAATAATATGCCTGTTTAATCACAGCTGTAATTGTAAGAAAGGTAAATTACCAGTTCGACGTGGATTTTGTGGCTGTTTGTCTTCTCAATGTCCAGAGTGTATGAAGACACCTTGATTTTCAGGCAAGACTGCAAACTTTTAGTATTAAAACTGCACAGCATATTTCTTAAAAAAAAGATGCCACAAAAGTACACCATTTCCAATTGGGTTGGTGATTGCAAGGGTTTCTGTAGTGTGTGTGTTTGGGTTGATAGTAAATGCCAAAGTAAAATCACTTTTAATGAAATTAACACTTTGTTTTCTTTTGCTACTGTAGAATGTCCCTGATCTCCCAGACGCTACAGAGCACTTTAGGACTGACCTGTCCCGGCATCTTGCTGCCTTGCATGAGATCTGTGGCACACATTCAAATGAGCTTCGAACGCTGAGTAATGAGAGAGGGGTGCAGCAGGTTTGTGTCTGCTCTTTTTGTGGTGTAACTTAGCAGTAAATGACTTGCTGGTGGTAGCAACTGGGGCACAGACAATGTCTATTTTAAGCAGCGCTGTACTGAATTTTGACTGACATACCCTCCCTGTTTGTTTGCATTTATGCAGCATGTGTTAAAAAAGCTTCTGGCAATCACTGAACTCCTGCAGCAGAAACAAGTTCAATATTCAATGTCAAACAGCAACAGGTAGTAACTGTTCTGAGGACTTGCATCTGGGACCGAGCATGCTCCACCCTCATCTCCTTGGCAACCCAAGCTGCATTACTTACCCATTCTTCCTCTGGCACACTAATGCTGTGCCCTGTGCCACATGAGCTATGCAGCAAGTGACAGATCCAGAAAAGCCTTGCTTTTTTCCCCTTGCCCCCATTGACTTTTACAGCTGAATGTGCAGGAATTGTTTTGTATTATGTAACCCTGTTGATTTGTTGCTTGGGTACACATCTCTTTAAAAAGAGGAGTAATAAAGCTTAGTACACCTAAGACTTGAGTATTTTCAATACATGCTGCCAAAGTGTATACCATCTGCTCAAGAGGAATTTTAGCTGACAGAATGCTACCGTGAGCTTTATTCTTAACTGGATTATGCGTTATAATGGTTTTTATACTGTAATTTGTGATTGATTTATTTTATGACATACACAATAGTGCATTCTGAAATTATAGGCTTCCTGTCTAATTGTCATATTTTTTGACTAATTTAGATGGGAAAGATTTTGTGCAAAAATGTGGTCATTTTATATTGAAAAAATTGCTGGAATCATAAGTATGAAACTTTTGTCCCCGGAACTTTTTCCAGTTTTTTTGGTTCAGTCTTCCTTGAACCTTGTCGATACCAGGCAAACATAATCGAGAAATAAACTTTGTACAATGTTTACAGCCATAACTTCTGAATGAACATTGTATCAGAAATTTGTGCACTTATTAAAACAGCTTTGTAAGTTATATATTGTTGGTGTTTTATTAATAGTACAGGTAATGCATATGGTTATACTAAAGTTTGTAACATTACATGTATTTAAAATTAATGGTCCCTAGAAATATTTTTAGGTCAGGTTTGAAGGAGAAAACCAATTAACTAATGCATTTAACACTGCCTGTAAATGATGTGTTCATTTAAATGGTTTTCAGCCAAGACATGTTTCACCATAAATCTCAGGGTTGGTTATGATTCCAATAATCTTATTCAGTAGAATGTAAACATTTTTCTCAGGGTTCCTCAGTTCCGGTCCTGGTCAGTGAGGAGAACCGGCCAGTTTGTAACAGTTTGCAATTTCCCTGGTTACATCTTAATCAGCCAATTATCAAGTTAAGTACCAGCAATGTGTCTCCAAGCCCGGAATGATGATTTATATCGATAGTGATCTTTTTTGGACAATGTGAAATGTACAAATAAACTTTATTTCTCACAAATATTCCAAATGTACATAGGATGATTTTGTCATCTGATGCAGCTGCTACTGCACAGTACAGGAAAGCCTGAGGTAATACACCAGTATGTTAAATTTCAGTGTTCCAAAGGATAGTTCCCGATCATGTCATCAAGGACTCTAAATCCTCATCAGTCCATTCCTCCTGGGGAAAAGCAGTTTGCTTTATTAGTTGTGATTGTCTATTGGCAAAGATTATGAAGCAGCTAAAGCAGAAAGAATACAGTAATAAGAAATTAGCTGTAGTCTAAAACCAACCTCCTCTGCAACAGGGTGCTCTTTTGTGACATGATCATCATCTTCATATCCTCTTTTGCGTTTCCTATAGAAAAAAAGTTAATCTAAAATGATTGCACTTTATACTTAAACACACTATCATATAATTCACCTATACTGAATTGGTTTCGGGCTGTATATATACTATTTGACTGATACTCAAAATGACTTATGTTTCAAGTAATACATTCAACCTCAGTCTTAGTACCATGTTGCCCTGTTAATTTGGCAGAAAAGTATTTCATAGGTCTGTTAAACTTAACAGAGATTTTAGCTGCAACCGAATACTATGTCCTTTATCTTTTCCTTAACCTTGACAGAAAACATGGGGTGAATGAAGTTAAAAGGACCTGGTCAAAGAAACGCGTCACCAGTGTTACAAAAGTGAGCTACAAAAAGCAGGCCTTTGTCCCTTGCTTTCTTACTGTGTTGTTTCATGCAGGCTATAAAATCATGGACAAAAAAATCAGTCACGAGACAAACAAAATGTCACATTGAGAATGGTTGCTCTTGTTCACCTTCTTGTCCACACATATTTATCAGCATGCATCACAATTATTGTATGAATGACATTAAATTATGCAAGGTAGGCCTATAAATCCACGACATATCATTGTTCAGTTTCTAACATTGAATTAAAAACATCTGACTAAAAATGTGTCATACTCCTTTTTCATAAAAGACAGACTTCCGTTTTATGGTTAATATTACTATTATGATCTGCAATGATGGGGCATTGCTTTAAATGTCTCTGCTGCGAGGAATTGTGGAGACGGCATTATCTCCATAAAGGATGGTCCAGTGTTCCCTGTGCTAAAGGAGATAAGAGAGGAAGCATTGAGGCACCTTTCCTTTGCATTTTAGAGAACTGGAACAGTTATACACTCCTGGGTAACATCACTCAGGAGCCATTTTAGGCAAAACAGATTACTCAACCAGAGTCTTTGACTGTTCAAAAATAACCTTGGAATGAAACGAATACTTACGCCATTGTGTTGGCGAATTCAGCATGGATTCTTTCAAGCTTCTGTTTGTACATATTGACCTCCTCTGAGTTGGGAAGCTCATACTTCTTTAAGAGATTTTTTATTCCTATGAAGAAAAAGGGTTAAAAATGCATGATTTCAATGAAATTTAAGCAAGCTTAGCTTCATAAAGCATGACAATGCTAATCTAATAATAATTTTAAAAGTATTTTATTGGACAGCATATTCGAAAGGTTGAATACATACGCCTCATTAAGTCAATCATCTTGCACAGGGTTTCCTTGTCGCCTTTCAAACCCAAGCATTCTGTCAGGTAACTAGAATGTTAAGTAAAGTGAAGGGTGCATATAAAGGTCCGTTTAATCAATGCTACAGCAATTTGTATTAAAGCAGGAAACACACGCTTACATGCTATTAAATATTAAATAACATTGTATATGACAACAGTGCATAAAACCCACCTCTCCATGCTAATGCCAGCCCGAGAAGCACTATTCAGCACAGCGGTCAAAGCAATCTGTGACGGAGAGCAGAGGAGACCCGCATCTGTCATGGTAGCACGGTTAAGAAAATCATCAGCAGTTTTCCTTAGCATCTCTGGGTTCTCCAGTGTCGTATATCTCGTCTGAAGGGGGGGAATACAAGACAAATTAAGAGAGAATTTGAACATGCTACATATACAGCCAAAACAGGTGTTTGACTGGTTTTTTTGCAATGGTTGCAATACCATCAAATTCAGGTAGAAGTTACCTTGAGATCAATGAGAAAACCCTCTAGAGGTCTGTAGGGGTTGTGTACCACCAGGTGGAAATTTAGTTGTTGGATGAGTAGTAATTCATACTCAAGGATCTGTTCCAGTGCCTTTTCCTGTCCTGCGGCTGTCTCCGGCAGATTTCCAACGAACTGGCTGCTCGACACATTAAACTCATCTACTTTGCAAGCCAGGTATGCACAAGTAAGCCTGAAGATTGCAGAACAGAGATTATATTTAAGAACTACCACACTGATGCATAATACTGCTTACGTTATGCTTTGAAAAACTACTAGTACCATAGTTCTGCTTGTTTTTTATGTGTTTGTATATCAGCTTTACTATTATGCCATTACATTTACTATTGCAAAAAGGAAGGTTTTAACACTCACATAATAATCCTGGGATGGTATTCCATTACTGAGTTATGCAAGTAAAATCTTCTAAAATACATAGCTGCTGTACCCTAGGAAGATGAAAATAGCATATGGCATCAATTTCTTTTTACAAAAGTTGACTAATAAGCAATTAAAACTGCTAATATGTGCTTTATTTATATTGAAGAATGTATTTAACAAATACCACCACAGATTTTGGCATCATAGGCTTGAAATTAGCACAGAATTCGAGAAGTCTCCTTTCATAATGTCTGAAAAGCACATCCTCCTCGAAAGGATTCAAAAATGAGGATTCATCCAATCCTTTCAATTCCTTGAAAAAAAAAATCAAATAGCAACTATGAGGAAGGTCTCAGTACTCAGCAGGAAAGAGAAAAGATGAGATCATATATCTGAAGCAAATCATTTACAGCAAAACAATTATATGACACAATTGTCAAATCCTAGAAATATTGATGGTGGTTGGATGGATACTGGCAGTGTGTCCAAAACTATTACTGAAAAAAGCAGAGTGGTAATACATTTTTTCTTACCTTTCCACTACCAAGAACTTTAGAACGAAACTTCTGATTGGATTGAAACCTAAGTTTCTCTAAACATTCTTCATTTTCAAATGTCCAAAATTTTTTCTGTGAGCTGTTGTGATACATTGTACCCTGCAAAACACACAGAATTACACCCTATAGGTGTATCATATTTCAAAGGAACAGCAATAACCAATAATACTAATACTTATTTAAAAGAACATTCTTGAACATTTTCCATGCACATAAAAATAAATACGACATAAAAACATAATAAAAAGAAACATTGTGAATTTAAAAAAGCAATCATAAAAATGAAGTTGCAAGGGCATCTCTACAAGGTATTAGTTATCTGAAAGGAATCCTGAAGTACTGCGCCTAGGGTTACCACTTTTACTACATAAAAATAAGGGACGCATACTGCAGGGGGCCACGTCCCTTGGGGGCCAAGACC
>JABFDZ020000044.1:24746333-24757936 GCA_019775955.2 Pollimyrus isidori | reverse complement strand
AGTTCTAATTACATTCATTGATTGAGACACATGGCTTATCTCATTCTCCTGTCATTGACCCAACAATATAAACTATGAAGACATGCCATATATAATATTCACCATCTAAGCACTGCGATGGTCATCTCTGGCTTAATTCAACTTTTCTAGTAATAGCAAGTGGCCCTCCAACTTGCAGGGAAAAAATTGGGTATTGTTGGCAGGATTGGCATTCCAGCCACTGTAAAAATTTCACATAGCTCTGAAAAGCCAGACAGAAGGCTGCACATGTCATGAAGGGGATGGGGGAATGCCCTCAGGGCCCTCATCCCCCAAGGCGTCCAAACCACTGGAGAGCCAATGGGGTGAGATCTGTTGAGGATCGGAACTGGTGCAGTGTTGAGGTGTCACCCACTGCAAGGCAAAACCTGGGCCCTAATTTGAGGCGACCCATCTGGGCAAGTGCATGTAATGTCTTGTCTTTCTGGTTTGAAGACAATTTTCCCCTGCTGTCGATGAAGCTTGGTAAACTTTGCAATTCAGTGACTGCACTCCCTTAGATATGTAGACCGAGGATTGCCACCAGCAACCAGAGCACTCTGGTTTTACGTCTACCACTGACTGCATCCTGGGACTGACTGTACTGCGTCTCTTCAGAGAGTCCTTGAGGACTGCTGCTTTGACTTTGTGTCGAACGAGCGGTTGCTCAAGGAGTCCCAAATGAGGCACATTACCTGCATTGTGAGGGAGCCTCAGTTACGACACTACAGCCACGAGGCAGGTTTCCCTGAGGGTGATCTGGCTTGAAGGATTCTCCTTGCTGAAGACTCAGGTGCCTAGACAGCGCTACAGGGACACCCACGTAACACCTGGCTGTGGCAGATAGATGGTCATTTCTGGCAAGTGAGACTGGACCACATGTGGCCTGGGGGATTGCCATCCGGGACCCCAAAGTGATTTTGATATCCTTAAACAAAAATACACTATATTTCATAAGAATAAACACAATGATATTATTTTGTTTTGCAAAAGTCTTCTAACACAGACAATACATGGAGTAACTAGAAAATTCAAATTTTTTTCTCTCCCCTTCTTTGAAAATTATTTCACATTTTGTCATAACTTGAACCTGCAAACCAATTTACAAAGTTATAGTGCAACATCCTTCCATAGCTGAGAGAGAACCAATTCAATACTAGTGACAAGTAAATCCAATTTCCATAGAATTAAGTGGAAATATTATAAAACAATTGCATCAGACGCCATAAGCCACTTACAACATCACACTCCAGTCATTATGCATTCCAGAATAGAGTCAGCAAAGAATTTAAAAATATGAATTACTGCCACAAAATAGTGGCAATTTTATTAGTAACTCTGTGACAACTGAACAGTTATACAAACTGTTGCCCATGTCATTAAATGTATCCACATCATACTGATTGGTTTACTGATATCACGGAATGGGAAGAGAAAAGTCACCACCCATCTTAAATCAGTAATATAATGTGCACAACACACCTTATGGGAGACTTGTGTTGCTTCAATCCAATATATTATAGATTAATATTTACTTCTGCGGGCCAAATAACATTGCTCTTTTCTTATACACTTACATAGTATTTGACTATAGCCTACAAACAGATTCAGCATGCATTAGTGTTCATCCGACAGTTGTGAACTGCAGTGTTGCGTACAGGCCAAACTCAGGTTCTGGTATTTTGTTTGTTATCTCAACCACCTTCTTTTTTCCTGAAATGGTAGAGTTAAAAAGACATGCTGGTAAACCGCCTCTGCCTATGAGATCCCTGGAGCAGAGAGGGAATTCCTCTGATACAGACAACTTCAGATAACACCCTGGGGAGAGCGGCTGAATGGCTCCTGGTCTGCAAATCGAAACCTTTCTTATTAGAGTAAGTGGGACAGCAGCAGGACTTCGTGTCTTTCCCACCCAGAGAAAAACTGAAAAAGAGCAGTACTGGTTAGAGCCAGACCATGCTGCACTAACATAAAAATTACATGAGTAACACAGCCCTGTGCGTATGTCAGAGTACTCTTAATGGCGACAAATAACACAGATGCCAGGTAACAGTAATTTAATTAATATAGAATCTTGTATATCTTGAGCAACTTAAATTGCACAAAGTGTTCTTCAAATATTTCAATGAAAAAAAATGTGGGATCTGCCACAAATTCATAAAGTGGATCTGGAAAGGAGGCGAGTAAAAAATGTGCTGACCAGTCATCAGGACCCCCCTGCAGGACTTAGTAGGACAAGCGGTTACAAAAAATGGATGGGCGTCGGGAATTATAATACTCAATAAGCATGTGCTGGATTAGGATGAATCTAAATCGATTCATTAAATCCATCCATTTTCCAAACCGCTTATCCTACTGGGTCGCAGGGGGTCCAGAGCCTATCCCAGAAGCAACGGGCACAGGGCAGGGAACAACCCTGGCAGGGCACACCAGTCACGCACACATACAGGCAACTTGGCAACTCCAATCAGCCTCAGAATGTTTTTGCATTGTGCGGGGAAGTACCCAGAGGAAACCCCATGACAACACAGGGGGAACATGCAAACTCCACACACATGAAACCCAGGCGGAGACCCGAACCCGGGTCCCAGAGGTGTGAGGCAACAGTGCTAACCACTGCACCACCATGCAGCCCAGATTCATTAAATAATAATAAGAAATTTAATGACAATTATACACGGAAGACTACTATGGGTATTGTATTACATGGAATTAAATATGTGAAATCTTGCATTTAGGTTGTTCAAAGCCTTTAATTACTGAGAAACAAAATGGTAGCATCCAGTAGTGGATGGCAACACACAGAAAACAACTGTCATAATATAGATAATAATGGTCTCCAATAAAATACAATATTTTGTTAGGAATTTAGTAATTAAATGTAATAAATGTTCATCATCCAAACAAAAAAATCCAGCACAATATTTTGAACTGCCAGTTTTTCTAAATGTATACCAGAAATCTGTTCATTTTCCAGCTGCTTATCCAGCACAGAGGCGTGGAAAGCCTAGATCCAACCACAGGAAGCATAATGCCCAAAGCGGGAAAAACAACCTGAGTAAGATGACTGGGCAAACAGCCCATGTAACACAGAGACAACATGCAAACAGAAGGAAACAAAGGAGCATTCAAACCTCTTAGAGTACAATGGCGGTGTGTCAGTATTTATCTGGCTTTTCAAGTTCACTTCATATTAGGGCAGACCTTGATTTACTTCAGGCTTACTTTGATTCCAGTTAATGAAAGATTATTTATTTAATATGCTATTTTACACTGTCTTCTGACAAGGTCAGTACTGTAAACATGCTGCCTTATTTAAAACTCGGATATTTTTCTGCTAAAGGAAAGCATTTCTTTGTGATTGTAACACACAGATTATTTATGGTTATTTATTAAATATTATGAAAAAGGTCACATTTTGTATGAGGTGCAAGTGTCAAAAGCTTATTTTCGAGTTCAAAATACATTATTTATGGATGAAGTCAAGTAAATCCTTGCTGCTTTCTGTCCACAGAAGCAAAACTTTCTTTCGTGCACAGCAATCAAAAGGAATGTTGAATTTTGTGCACAGAATTGATCATCACTTTGAATTTCATAGATAGAAGAATGCCATTTTGTGAATTACATAAATTGATTTTGTGAATGAAAGAAAGTCAATTTGTGGACACAATGGATGAATGGTCATGGACGAAATGAATTGTGTGAATTAAGGAAAGTAATTTCATGGACAAAATGTATTTTTTGAATTAAAAAAAGTCATTCCATGGATGAAATGCATTTTGTGAATTAAAGAAAGTCATTTTTGTGGAAGCAATTAATTCTGTGCAATCACAAAATACATAATCTTTTGCTAAATCACAAGGATCACAAAATGCATTTCGTATTTTGCTAAATCACAAAATGATCACAAAATGCATTTAGTCTGAGTCAGGAGAGTTACGTAGTAGACTGTGGGGGGGGGGGGAATACCTTGCAATGACCAGAAGGTGGAGGTCCAGCTTTTATTTGATTTTTGATTACACATAGAGGTGTGTAATTACGTTTAACTTGGATTTAAATGTATATACTCATTAGTGTCACTATTTTTCCATTACATTTTTTATATTTTTAAGCCAAGCTAATAAATGATCTCAGCGCTATGTTACCATGCCATTTTCCTTTGAATAACATTTGCCCTGATAGTTCAGATCAGGCATACTGAGTAATAAGTCTCTCCTGAAATTGTTCTATAAGGTGATTGAGTAATAAGTTGTTATACATGCATTCAATTGAAACAAAAAACAACTCCACAGGAGAGGCTTCATTTGAAAGCATTATTATTATTGTGGCGTCAGATGGATGGACATCAGAGGAGCAGAGAAAAATACGGAGACTAGCTTGCTGGGGAGAACGCGCTCCTTAGACCAGAAAAGGACTACATCAGGCATTCCACGAGCTCCTGCTGCTCTCTCTCCGCAAACTCCCACAGCCGCTCACGCTTGTGATGGTCCCCCTCCCACTGTTCATCAGGCTTGCGGGGCTCGTTAGCGAGCATGGCCTCCGAGCTGCGGCATGAACTCCTCCCGCTCTAACAGAGCAGCATCCGCCCGCTGCCTCTGCTGGTCGCGCTCACGGCCAGAGTCCTGCCATGGCTTCTCATCACTGACAATCAGGGAGCCCTTGACAGCCAATGAGCGGCTTGAGTCCGCTGTAGTGCCCGCCCTCGTTGGTTGGCGATGTCATCTTCGCCAAGGTTCTGGCGGGCAGGCAGGAGCGGCTTCAGGGCGTGTCGTTTGGGTCCGGTGTGTCGTGGATGGAGAGGACTTTTTCCCCCAACGTCCCCTGCTTGTCTGCTGGAGGCTCTGGTGCAAGCTCATGGGCAGTGGCGAGCCTGGAGCACTCCCCTCACGCAGCATCCGGCAGACGAGCTTCTCATCCCTCATGGGGCGATGCTGCTTCTCTGCAACCTCGAGGTCTGCGAAGCTGGAGCAAACTTGCCAGATGATGGTAATCAGCGCCCGCCCCAATCGCGCCAACAGAATCGCTTCTGGGATCCCACACCTGACACCAGAGTGGCGTCGGGCGGACGGAGGCATCCATGTGTTGCTCAAACAGAATCTGGTAACTGCTGTTGAATCCACAATAGAAGATGCATGGTAAAGAAAAGATGGATGAACAAAACTTTACTACAGACTAATCAACATTGAATGATGACTGAAACAATCATTCTAGTAGCATACAAGAGACATTAATTACAAACAAAGGTGATTTGCTGAGCAATGAACACTTTTACAATGTTCATTTTAACAAATGCATGAAATTTGCAAGATATTTTGCCTAAAAACCAGAGAAATGTGCCATTGGTATTCACAGACAATTTTAGAAAATTGTTCTAGACACATTGGTAGGACACCGACTGATCTTTTTCTGGGGACTTTGGCAAGGCTGCAAGAGCCTCCCAAGGCTGGGGAAATTAAACCAGCATGGGCACACTTATCTCACTCTGTACTCCTGACTTCAGCCAAGCAGGGGCAAAATGAAGGTAGTGGGGCGTTGACACCGATAACCACCACCCATGAGTGTTCAGTCGCTCTCTTTCCGCTAGAACTATTTCCATCCATTAATAGCGATGTTATCAGAACTCAGTGTGTGACAATTAAGAAATATTACCCAAATATCTATACATGAATGCCTTCAATGATAAATAAGGCATGTTTTTGTAGTAAAAAAACGTCATGTTCAAACCACATAGCATGTAATTCAAATAGTCCAGAATAGTACAAATAACACCACCAAAATTCACCAACCAAAAAAACAATAACTGGTAACCTGCTCAACTGATTTAAGTTTTTCTGTTACAGATTATACCTGCAATATATTTCAATTAAGTTTATTTGTATATAGCATGTTTTACAACAGTTGTGGCAGTGTGTTTTATACAGGTGTGTACAACATCACTAAGACAGAATAATAGAAAAACAGGGCAAAGGGAGACAAAAGAACATAAGGAAAGTAAGATTACAGCAAAGAAGAGGAACCAAAAATTCTGGGGGCACAAGGTCAACTTGCTCCCTGACCCCCTCCTGGGCATGCTAACATATTTGAAAAAGAAAGAGTGAGCTTGCTTGCTAAAAGCAAATTGTAAACTATGGTCAAGGTAAAAGCCAAAGTCCATCAATGAGTCAGTTATGCATAGTCACATTAATGGACATGCATAGTAGATAAAATTGACACGTATAGGAGCACTAGCACCCATAGTTACAGTGTGTTATGTGTTAAGTTGTGGGTAAGCATTAGTTGAGATTTAAAGACTGAGACCGACCTGGCATTCTAAGCATAGACTGGCAAACCATTCCACAACATAGGGGCCCTATAGCAGCATACTTTACAACCAACTGTCAGTAATTTATATTATTTATATATTTATATGTCCCGCGACCCAGTAGGATAAACGGTTTGGACAATGGATGGATGGATATTTATATGTGGAATGACAAGAAAACCTACATTCTCTGATCTGAGTGCATGATATTGCTTATTAACTTGAAGTACAGGTTCTCGTCAACTTACGACCTATCCAATTTACGACCAATCGACTTTACGACCATGATCGCAGCTCGTATGTCTGGCAGCGCAAATGTTGCCCAGCTGGGCGTACGACAGTTTTCACATCAGTTCCCGACAGCACTACCATTCCCGCGCACGATGAGCCGCTAACTGTTATCCCAGTAACAGTATAACTATAATGAACCAAGAAAATCATGATGTAGACCAATAATGAACAGAGAAAAGTATGATGCATAACAATACATAATGAACAAAGAAAATTATGATAAGATATGACTTAAAGATTTTTATAACAATACATTACTGTACAGTAGGCTATACATATGCGACTTATGACCAAATCGTGTTACGACCAGTCGATCGTAACCAATCATGGTTGTAAGTCGACGAGGACCTGTAATTCTGTTAGTTAGACAGGTGCTAGACTATAAGTGCCTTATATGTAAGTAGGAGAACTCTGAAGTTAGTTCTGAACCTAACAGGAAGTCAGTGCCAGGAATTAAGAGCAGGGGTTATGTGTTTAAACGTCCTCTTCCTCATGACTATTCAAGCTGCCGCATTTTGAATACGCTATAAGGTGTATAATGTGCAGTGTGTGCTCCCATATAATACAGCATTACAGTAGTCTAACCTACTGTATACAAAGGTATGAATTAATTTCTCAGTGTCTTGAATAGTAAGAAATCATCATAGTTAGGCAATGTTACATAGCTGTAGGAAGCACACCTTTCATACTGCATCCACATTCAATGTGAATGAGAGGCTTGAATCTAAGATGATGCCTAGTTTATAAGCTGAGCTGCTGAGGGAAAAGTTTATGTTAATGTTTTCTCATTATGTTACCTAATGGCAGCATGTAGAGAGAAAACAATAAAGGACCAAGAACTGATCCCTGTGGTACTCCATATTTGACTAGTGTCATAGACAACGGAATATTGTTATTCGACACTTAAACATATTAATATCAATTACTCAAATAGCATTTAATCCACTTCGGCACCATTCCACAAAACCCAACATCAAATTTAAGTCTTTGTAAATATTAAATATTTATGTATATAAAAATTACAATGGTCAACCGTATCAGAGGTTTACAAGCATTAGCACAGTCCCATTGTCAGCATCAGGTGCCATTGTTATATCATTCATGACTTTAGATAAGGCAGTTTCTAAACTTTATCCCAGGTGGAAGCCCTACTGGAATCTCTCCAGTATGTTGTGTGTCTCCAAGTATGATTGAACTTGAGCAGCGACTGTCTTCTCCAGAACTGGACAAAAATGGCACAATAGAGACAGATCTATAATTGCTGAACTCCTGTGGATTCAAACCTGGTTTCTTCGGTAGTGGTCTCATTATTGTTGCTTTAAATTGGTCAGGCACAATGCTTCAAGACTGGGAAGCATTCATTGTAGCAGTTATAGGGCTTGCCAGAACGCCCGGGGATTATTTAAGAAGTTGAGTGTGGATTGGGTCTAGTGGACAAGAGTTCATTTTTTTGTTGTATTTCAGATCTCACTCCACTCATCTATTTCTAGTTTTTGGATCAACTCTACCACCAAAATATCCCATATTTGAAATATTAGTTTCTGTTTTCATCAGTTGAAATTTCTACTATCCATCGACATGGTCTTTTTGTATGTATTGGTTCACTATGAGCTGAAATAACCTATATGGACAAAAGTATTGGGACATACCTGTTAATCATTGAATTCCAGTGTTTCATTTAGGACCCAGTGCAACAGATGTATAAAATCAAGCCCCTAGCTATGCATCAGGATTACAAATTCCTGTGTAATAATGGGTTATTCTGAAGACCTCAGTGAATTCACGCATGATACTGTCATAGGATGCAACCTTTGCAATAAGTCAATTTGTGAAATTTCTTCCCTGCCAGATATTCAACCAGTCAAGACCCAGAACCAAACAGAAAGGACAGAGACCAGACCACAAAGGAACCAAGAAATCAAGAAATACCAGACTGGAATGGGGTTACAGGGCACAACTGAACTCAAGACATAGACAATCACATGTGCAACAATAGGGAAATACAACTTATCAACAACAAATTTATAGGCTATTTACAATTACTTTTGGAGTATGCAGGGACATATACACCCTGCTGGCATGATAAATATGCAAATAAACCAGCAATATTCCACAATCAATAGTGGTATTATGACAAAGTGGATGGAATTGGCAACTCAGCCACAACGTGGTAGGCCACATAAAATCACAGAGCAGGGACAACGAATGCTGAGGTACTCAGCGTGCAGAAGTCGGCAACTCTGCAGAATCAATTGCTACAGACCTACAAACTTCATGTGGCTTTCAGATTAGCTCAAGGACAGTATGTAGAGAACTTTAAGGAATGGGTTTCCATGGTCACCAAGCGCAATGCAAAGCATCAGATGCAGTGGTGTAAGGCACACCGCCACTGGACTCTAGAGCAGTGGAGACGTGTTCTCTGAAATGGCGAATCACGCTTCTGTGTCTGGCAATCTGATGCACGAGTCTGGGTTTGGCGGTTGCCAGGAGAACAGTACTTGCCTGACTGCATTGTGCCAAGTGTAAAGTTTGGAGAAGGGGGGGGTTATGGTGTGGGGTTGTTTTTCAGGGGTTGTGCTTGGCCCCTAAGTTCCAGTGAAAGGAACTCTTAGTGCTGTAGCATTTGAAGCCATTGTGGACAATTTCATGCTCCCAACTTTGTGGAAACAGTTTGGGGATGGCCCCTTCCTGGTCCAACATGACTGCGTACCATTGCACAAAGCAAGGTCCAGAAGCACATGGATGAGCGAGTCTGGTGTGGAGGAACTTGACTGGCCTGCATAGAGCCCTAACCTCAACACCAATATAATACCTTTGGGATGAATTTAAGCAGAGATTGCGAGCCAGGCCATCTCGTTCTACTTCAGTACCTGACCTCACAAATGCTCTCCTGGACAAATGGTCAAATATTCCCATAAAAACGCTCTTAAACCTTGTGGACAGCCTTCCCAGAAAAGTTGAAACTGTTATAGATGCAAATAAGGCCTATGTATTAAGGATAAAATTTCATGTGTTCGTGTGTGTGCAAAGGCAGGTGTTCCAATACTTTTGGCAATATATTGTATGTGAGTGTCTGTGTGTACTGTAGGGCTATGTACATATATAGAATGATGTCTACAATGATTTATATCAAATAATCAAAACCTATACAAACAACATGAATAGACACGGGTCAGTTAAGTTTTGAATTTATTTTCACCTTTTGTATAAATTGTTATGGAGGTTCCTGCTAATAAAAACAATAATAAATAAAGTATTGCTGACATCATTGTCTGATACTGATGAAAAAATTCTTCTGTCTATTCAAAATGTGTCCCTTTTTAATTCCTGTGTTATTTTTCTGAAATAAAATAGTTTTTTTAATTGAAACAGAAATTATAAAGTCATATTTTAAGCTTTGGGATTGGGTTGTGCTGTTTTGGTCTCTTTTGCTGCACCATCTTGATAAATTTTAATTTAACTTAATTTTAGGTGTGTGATTGCTTATACATCTTTTAGAATGGATTAATTAAAGCTGATGTTATTAAATACTAGTAAACACAAATCTGTTGTATATATGTGTGCGTGGAGCATTCAGAAGCAATGGGTAATACAAGGAGCCTAACAAGAACATCTAATTGTTCTTTTAACTACTTGGAGCTTTAGCATTTTCAATGCCTGCTGTAGAGAGCCGAAACGGGATGGACAGAGCCGGAGTGGGATGCTTTATGGGCCCATTGAGTCAGTCTGATCCCTGCTGAGAACTCTCACACGGCTCCACCCTCTGTGCCATAACCTGAGGGTTCAGTGGAGGGTTTGCCTAATGAATGGGGAGGAGTGCAGACATTTCAAGTGTCGTCGCTCAGCTGTCTTTGTCATTTATTGGTAGAACCCAACATTGTTGATCACAGGCAGATCCCTCTGTAAAAGTTAATGGCGGTGAATTGCTTGGCATTTGCTGATTTGTGTGTTTATTTATTTACCGTTTTTCACAAAACCTTCTCTGACAGTGTTTTCTAATAACAAATGAAACCTTTTAAAATTAGGAAACCAAGCTCCAACAAATATAAAGTCGTGTGATTTATTTTGTTATAAAAACAAGTTAGGTAAATGATTATTTATAGTGTTGGAAATATTGCATAAGCAATTTGTTGGTTATGATTGTTTACCTAAATATTGTTTGTATTGATTTAAATTTATTAAAACAATTTGAGCTCACCTTATTTATGCTTGCCATTCTATTGATGAAATCTACAACACCAGAACACCAAAATAAAGTTGCATTAATATCCTGGTTGCTGAATCTCTAAGAGTAGGACATAACAGAATCTCTCTCCTTCTAATCGGTCTAGAAATGTCGTCTTTCACGACAAAATATATGAAAATGAGTTTCAAATTTTCATTACCTTTGCTTAATAAAAATCACTAAGTTATGTCAGACACTTTCAATAATATTCAAAGTCGTTACTCCGTGAGATTTTGAAGTAATATTTGCATCATTTTCTACAATATTATGGTATACAATATATGGTATGTTTCCCACGTGTGTGCAGCTTTAAAGGATTAATTGTATTTACGTTTTATGACCGTAAATATGCACAAGTTTACATAAAAATTACTATATATTACTTGTTTCTTTTCGAATGCATTTTAAAATACTACGTTAGAAGGCAATATTTAATAAGACTAAGCATAGTACAGTTCTGAGGGAAATCCCCCAGGACTATGTTAACACCATGACCTATGGGTTAAGAGTGTTTGACCGGTGTTTGACATTTGACCTAACATACATGTTATCTTATCATTTCTTGCTTGTTAACGTGTATTGATTACCTCTCCCCAGTGACTTCTGATAGACCCAAACCTTTTGTTTGAATTAGGCCTATTCATTAATATTTGATTACTCATCCTGACATTCTGTAATTTTTGTACTTTATGATAGATAGATAGATAGATAGATAGATAAAGTTAGCTGATTAATGTGATGAGTAAGGCGTCTCTTTTATTTAATCAA
>JABFDZ020000044.1:24685645-24740802 GCA_019775955.2 Pollimyrus isidori | reverse complement strand
CAGAGGAGCTGGAAGAAGTAGCCGGGGAGAGGGAAGTCTGGGTTTCCCTGCTGAGACTGCTGCCCCCGCGACCCGACCTCGGATATGCAAAAGCTAATGGATGGATGGATGGATAATTGACTAATGTGTGTCAAAATACAGTCTTGAATTTCTAAAAATGTAAAACCATATAATAAATACAGATGCTGTGAACTGAGCCTATACTGTACATTAAAACTATATTAGTTTACCACATCATACTTGACTGCTATTTTACATCACCAGAAACATCAAAACCTGGATATTGTGTGTAAGTATTTTTAATCTTATATGGATACAGGATCACACACTGTTTAATTCTGGGAATAATACTGCAGCCCCAAAGGATGTGTAATTGTGAGTATGTTACCACCACAAAAATCAATCCTGCTTTTGTCCTGCCTATACAGATCATTCTGATCACAGTGGCTAATATAACAGCTGTGAGGTAATGAACAATATGATGTAATCTAACAGAAAAAATAACAGCAAGACAGGAGTTCATATGGGTACAGAAAAGGAGATGTGGCATATGCATCAGACCATCTCTCATCACAAATATCCAGTTGCTGTACATGATATGGCATGGGCCAATTAACGACACGGCAGTGAAAATGGGCTGATGCCACAAAGAATCATGAAGAATCATATCTGACAACCTTAGCACACAGACTAATGCAAATTGGATGGGAGCTCCAGGTCAAAACTTTGATCACATTTAACAATTTTAAATCTGAAGTGAAACAATGTGACTATGGGAATAACACAACTGCTCTGATGAGAAATGCAAATTGGAAATTTATCACAAAGGGTTCAAGAGGAATACTTGCTACATAAGTAAAATGAACAATACCCAAATGGTGTTTTGCTTACCTTTATTTATTTCAATTAAAAAAAATTAAATACATCACACGTGTAAATTCCAACATTGTGAAGTGGTTACGAATCTTTGTTTTTCATGACCAGAAATGTGGACAAAAAAGGCCCACTTTGCAGTAAAAATAGACAAGATCAGTTCATAATCTAATTTACAACACAGGGAAAGGAAAAAAAAGTTTTTTTAGTGCACCATTCAGTTGAGAAACCAGCAATTTTATGTTACAGCTGGTCAGTGTAGTGTCTTTGTGTACGCCTCTTTCATTCATGGGCGAAAAACTTTCCAGTTATTCAGCTCAAGAAAATCAGTGCCTGTCTTCTCAATGCTGTTGCAGATGAACACTATGAAAGACAAGACCATTATTCTCATTGCACTTCCAGAGATGAAAGTGTACTCAGCACATTTTAAAGTGCCCCCCGTCTACATCCAACGTGCAAGTGAAACCAACTGAGAATGTTTCCTCCTTAAGTGCTAGGTGCACTTACAAGTATCCCCAGCGTGAAAAGGCTGCACTTTTCCATCAAAAGCATGAGAACCATGCAGTCCTCATGATCTCCCTCTCCAGAATTGCTGCCACCTTACCATCCGGAAGCCTGCAGCAGAAAGAAGATATGCATCTGAGATATCTCACAGCAACACATGCTTATGTGGACTTGTCTTGGTGTGAAGCTTGTTCTGTTTTGATTGTTTGCGATGAGTCATGTCAGCTGAACAATTTGTTTGTGTGAGAAATCCTCTGGTTGCAACAGGAAAATAGAACTACATGATATGACAATTGGGCAGGGAGGGAAAGATTTACTGGGGGGTGTCATTTTTAGGAATAAGAAGGTCTGGACAGGGAAGTGGTAAACAAAACACAAAAAATAAATATGTAAGAAATATGTAAGAAATGCTAGCTCTTGGATTAGTGATAAAACATACATAGCAATGTCTACACGATGTCTTCCAGTAAAGAAAAATACTGGCCATAGCGCACTGACAGTTACAAACATCAGAATTATCATGTCTTACGATAAAACAATGGAAACATAAAAAGAATATATGGTATTTTTGGGCAACTATTATAGTGACATGATTCATTAATCGCATTTCACATAAACTTTTTATTTCATTTTATTTTATTAATGGCTCTCACATGTATTTCCTTACATGACATTCTTTAACCTGATAAGAGTTTTTCAAACAGCCCTTTGAGAGCATCTGTGCCTGACAGATACTTTTTTCACAAAGGCTACACAAGCCATTTTATCAGATATCACTATTTTTTTCAAACAAGGTATTATAGTATCAAGTTTCCAGAAACTATAGCAGCTGTGGACAAGAAACAAAGCTAAATCATTCTCAACCATTTTTGCAGGACTCCATATGAAAGTATAGTGATTAAGTAACTGAATGATAATTTGAATGTATAATATTTAGCTTTATAGTGGAGAAAAGGCCTGAAATGTGCATATTATTAGCAGTTTATAATTAATGCTACCAATGCCTTTCACAGTGACTCAAATTCACCGATAGTTTAGGCATCTATTACATAATACACTTGTTCCAACATAGGGCACAAAGCAAAGATACTCCCTATACAAGGTCCTAGTCCATTACTGGGCACATAATCACACACTACGGGCAATTTAGAGACGACAGTTAGTTGAAATATGTATTTTTGAATTGAGGGAGTAAACCCACGTGGCATGAAGATAGCAAATATATGTATACAGTACCTACATTTGAATTATTTACCTCACTTCAGTCCCTGTGCCAGTGTTCTTCAAACTGTGCCTTGAAGTCCAACTGAAGGGACTGTCAATCAGAGAGACTCGTGTTTTGCCACATGATGTGCTCCACCACATATTGTTGATCTTTTCTAAACATTAAGAAATGAAGGCATGTCTTTTAAATAAGGAATGAAGTCTTAATAATGACCTAAATAAAACTAATTCTAACTCATTAGTAATGAATGTGGCATTACTGATTTCTTCCATAGGAGTTACTAAAGATCAAGAACAGTATTGTAAAGTGAATCACACTGTAACTCATTAGTAATGAATGTGGTGTTACTGAGTATGCTATTTCTTTCAGAAACATTTACTGAGATATTTTTAAGGGGTTAATAAGAACAATGACTGTTAACATAGCTCATGTTTATAAAAGATCAACAATAGGTGGTAGAGCACATAAAGTCTAATTGACCATCCTATGCTTTGGACTTCACACGGACTGAAGTGAGGTAAATAATTCAAATGTAGGTACTGTATACATATTTCAGGCAGTAACATTTTGTAGAATAAGTTGTATGTCATATAAACAAGTAGGAAGTAACAAGCCTGTTTTTTACAAAAGGAAAAGAATGCCAAAAACCTTTGAGAACAGTAGCCTATACATCCCATGTAGTCCAAAAGAAGCAGTGTTCATTTGATGAGTAATGAACTAGTAGTTATTAGAAATAATCCACAGTTAGTCGATAATTCCCCATGAGACCTGCAATACTCAATAGTAACTAATGAAGTACTAGTGAACTACTATAATAATCAGTCCACTATTATTTATTGAGTAATTAAGCACAACTCCTTAGTAGTAAATAGTACTAATTTAGGTGTTAATGAAGCACTACTCCTTGGTTGCTGCTTACTTCCTGCATATTTACCTATTAACTACGGAACAGTATCATAAAGTGTTACCCAGACAGACTGACATACATTCATTGAAGATGGAGTTTGAAGTTCAGGAGGTTAGAGGCAAGAGTAGGCCTTCTACCCAAAAAGTTACTCCACCACACAGGCTACAGGGTCATGGTTTTTCAATTTCTCCTCATAAATATTCAGTCTGAAATATCTGATTTATGAGAATAATGCAATTACTTAGCCAGAGTAAACCATACAAAGTCCTTAAATTTGGATTAGCTAAAAATGTTAATTCTCTTGTTCTATTAAAAGCAAACAAAAAAAATCTTGCAAATGGTCCAAAGGTTAGTGTTTGATTGTTTTGGAAGGTTTCAGAAACAGTGCTACTGAACTGAGCCAATCACATATTATAAAACCTGTTACTGTGATAGAGTGAAGACAATCTGTTACTGTATTCAAAAAACTAAAAATGATAGAATTATTTGTTTGGATACTTAAGGTTAAGGTTAGGGCTGGGTAGGGGTTAAGATTGTCATTGCTGAGATTAGGGTTTACACCACAAAAAAGAATAGACAGTCCCCACAACGATATAAGAATAAAAACATATTTCTGTGTGTGTGTGTGTGTGTGTGGAGTAACAGATACTACATGGGTAAACTCTTAAAAAATACACAGGGAAGCCTCTTCATGACGCTTTACAATATGCATGATATTCATCATACCATGTTGCTGTTACTGTACTGCAAAATATTTTAAAAATCAAACTGAAATAATACTTTAATGCATTTCTTAAATGAGTGACAGTCATCTCTGCAATGCACAATTCAAAAATAAAAGCAAACAAATGCAAGTAAAAATGAGTGTGTGGTCATATTGCTTTAATCCGGTCTGTAACATTACCTGATACTTCAAACCATGAGCCATGTCATTAGTACAATGTGAAATCTATTTTTGTAGATTATGGAAAAAGCAAAGGCAAATTTGTTGAGAGAAGCTATATAGGCTACAGTGGTAGTGATGAATGTTAGCAATTTGATGTTTCACCAATTAATTAATTTGTTTGTTTGTCCACTAGTTAATTTGCTAGTGTGCCTTAAAAATAAATTACATTGCTAGATTTAAAAAAAGATGATGCAGAGAAGTGTGCTTAGAGATCGTTTTACATTTTATAAATAACAGTGAAAAAGGAAAAAATGTAAATGAAAGCATGCCAACATGCAAAACAACAATGTGACAGATGTCTGACAGTCAAACAGGTACCTTATTATTCAAGAAACAGAAAGGATGCCTTCCCTGCCTTCCTAGATGACACCAAATTTAATATTTCACTTAATACAGTAAAGAGTTTCCCTTTAAATGAACATACCAGTTGCCCCCTCCCAAAATACCATGCCCTGAAGAAAAATAAAATGATGACAGATTAAAAGATGTCTGGGGGAGAGGTGCTCTATTTGGTGAGAAAACTTGCATATGACAAGCAAGATCATATGTCGATCTGCTGTTTGACCTTGGGCAAATAACTTTGGCCAGGATATTATGCTTCATTTTTCCAATCAGTAAAAACCGATGACAGAACCATGATATACATGTGGCAATGCATAATGATGGCAATGCATGACTTTTTTTGCTTTCTCCACCAGCATGTTGTTTGTGAAATTTCCAATATTTCTTTTGAAATTCCTCTGAATTTCGATTAATACACTTCCTGTGATGCTGTACAGGCTGTCCCCAGGTTATGAATGAGATCCATTCCCTGAGTCTGTCTATAAGTAAAATTTTTAGGTAATTCAGAGTAATAACTATACAATATATAATAATAATAATAATAATAATAATAGGCTGTATTTCAGTCCATTCATAAGTGCCAATTGTCCGTAAGCCGTAATATAATTTAAAACCAAACAAATGATCAAGTTAGGTAACTCAAAATACCGACCCCAATTGAACCTTTATTTAACTGACAAGAGAAAATAATTCAGTGTTTATACTGAACAACTTAATTGTTTCTCTGTTTAAAAAATTTAGAATTTGATGCCTGCAAAATACTTAAAAAATCATAAGAACAGGGTCATGTAAACCATTGCATCACAACACCTTTCTTCTTAGTTGCACTTTTTAATTTAACAGAGAATAATAATTTTTTCAAGTGCAATTTTTGCCCATTCTTGCTTGATACAAGACTCCAGTTGCTCAACAGTTCATTGTACCTATTTTCTCGCTCTCCTCTTTAGGACGCACCATACATTTTCAACAGGAGACAGATCTACACAGCTGGCAGAGCAATCAATCGCAGATACTCTTTGTCTATGAAGCCATCTTGTTTTAGTGTGTGCAGAACGAGGCCTGGCATTATCTTGCTGGAATAACCATGGACATCCCACTTGAAGACGATGCTTTGATGGCAACATATACAGTATCTCTCCAAAATCCCAACATACGCCTCCGCATCAATAGTATACATATGCAAGACACCCACACTGTGACTACTAATGCACCTCCATACCATAACAGATGCTGGCTTTTACACCTTTTGCTGATATTTCCTGAATAAGTCAGGATGGTCCTTTGTGTCTTTGACACAGAGAACTCAGTGTCCATTTCCTCAGAAAACAAGTTGAAATGTGGATTCATCTGACCACAACACATGTCTCCACTGTGTTTCGGTCCATCTCACATGAACTCCCAGAGAACTTTGCATTGTTTCTGCATAGAACAGATGCAAGGCTCCCTCCTTGCATAATACGAGTTCCAGGTTGCATTTCTGGATTCAGAGGCAGACTGTGTTGAGTGACAACAGTTTTCCGAAGTGCTCCAAAGCCCATGTGGCTATATTTATCACAGTAGCAAGATGGTATCTCATACAATGCCGTCTGAATGTTTGAAAATCATGCACCTTCAGCAGTGATTTCTCCGGATTCCCTAAATCTTTTCTCAATATTATGTACTGCAGATGGTGAAAGAATTCAATTCTTAAAATGCTTATTTTTAACTGATTGAAAATTCTCATAAAGTTTGACAAAAATTGGGGAGGCACAACTCATCCTTTTGGCAAAGAGTGAGCTGTTGATGGATACTTCTTTCATTTCAAATTATAACAGCCTTAACTGTTACCAAATAACCTGCTTATTGTAGAATGTTCTGAAAAGGTTTTGTTTCAATCCTCAAAGAACTTTACACAGTTATTTTGCACCTGTCCCAATTATTTTTGAGTGTTGTAGGCATCAAATTCAAAAATTGTTTATATTAACAAAATACAATCAAACTGGTCAGCATTGCATTAACAGTGTTTTCTTTGTACTTTTGTCATTTAAATTAAGGTTCAGAGAGAATTTTCAAATCACATACTTTTAATTGCATTTTAGAAAATACCGGAACTTTTCCAGAAATGGGGTTTATCATGCATGGAATCTATGTCAAAACATTCTCTTCTGTATTTAACAGAAACAACATCAACATGTACAGACAGCCACATATGTAATCTATGGTATACCCCATTATGTTTTATTATTTTAAAATATATACAGTATATACTGTATATATATTTTACCCTTGGCCATCAAGTGCAGGACATCATATGGCCTATTTGCAATATAAACAGTATGGGCATTGCTATAAACTTATTAAGTCTTAAATGTGAAATGGATGCTTGGCTTTATAGATAAAAAATTTTTGAGTACTTCTCTCATGTCTCTTACAGTTTCCTTAGGGTCCTTCAGGCACTATTAATCACATATATATTTCATCCATCTTCTAACCACACACCATGATCGTGTTAGGAGGAGCTGGCACAACAGTACACATACTCCTGTAGATGCAAGCTTATCGCAGACAATCTTATAATTTTTGTCTAATATTCACTGATGTTCTAGGTGAAACTTGCTGCCATTTATTAGTGGGACAACTTTACATACTTTTTTTATTCTGTGGAAAACCTAAGATCAATCTATTGCCCAGATATAATAAGAATCATGAACATGTCGCGGATCATACAGGCCGAATTGAATTACAAATAAAAGGTTGCGTCTCATTTTGATCACAATCGATCCCCCCAGTTGCTAACAAATAACTAACAATACAACATATTTATGCTCCATCGCTTTTGTGTACTGTAGTTCTGTTGTTTTTGTAAGAAATTATGTGAGAAGTTTAACCCAAACACTTTTTGTGTCTTCCGTGCTTATTTAGTATAAAGGTCCCAGTTCCTATTTTGTGATTTGAAAGTGACACAAGAAAGTGGCCAGGGGCTACAAATGTTCCTGGCTGAGACGGATCTGGAACTAAGGAGGACTTAGAGACGGATCTGGAACTGGCACCTAAGGAGGACTTACAAACTGTGCAGCAGGGCTGCATGTTTATGGCAAATACTGTTTCGGTCTATACTGAGCTCATAATTATTTACCATGTTCGCGCGTTCACTTTGGAAACATGCATTTGCAACTTTATTGAACTTGATTTTAAAAATTGCCTTTTTAACAGTGGATTTCCTTGAACTCTAAATATAATTCGAGATAGAAACAAATCTGAAAGGGGGTGCGCTGCATAAAATGGAGCATCATTGCAAAATGAAATGCGGCACAATAACAATTTTGTCTCGATAATCATCAAAACCAAAAATCATAACAGATTAAAATTTGATCAACTGTCTGGCCCAGCCTTACCAATACACAAACCAAAGTAGGACTAAAACATCCAACTCTGGTAGCGTGAGGCAACTGAACAAATCATGGAGCCACAATGCCATCCATGATTTACATGAACCTACTCTATAAATAAAAGCAAATACACTGATTGCTCATTGTCATTGACCCTTTCCCAGGCAAAATAGGGCACAGGTTACAAAGCAAACCAGTCTGTCACGGGGTACAGATACATAAGGAGCACATGCAAACTCCACATACACAAAGGGTTAGATAACTTGTCAGATTTAAGGTATCCCAGTTTAAATGGACTTAATCTTCATTCACTTACTGTACAATTAGCTCAGACTACCTTAAATCTGACAAGTTATCTGGCTGAACAGAAATCCTGTGTGATGATTATATAAGGCCTGGGATGTTGGATCCAAATACCAAACCTAGGAGGGGTGAGACAACAGTGCTACTGATTGAGACACCAAGGTGCCTCATAAGCGTCAAACATCAGCGCTGTTATAGATGATGTGAAGCAGACAGCGTGGCCATGCACAACAGTGTATGTGAGGCTTCTAGACCCATTCAGGCTCAGTTAATTATGAGCTTTTCTTGACAAATTAAGCAGAACAGTGAAAGGTGTATTATGAATATTTATAATTGAGGTTAAAAACAGATAAACCATTTTATTTGTAAATTGGACTGAGTGAAATAATCTAACACAAATCCTGACTCTTGCCTATATTTATTCATTCACCCATTCATTCTTCTCTATGATTTTGCAATTTGTGGTTGTTTGGCATAAAGCTTTATTATAAATTTGTATATTTTTCTATATCCATTTATGCAGTACAAGGTTACTGGGTATTATTATTATTATTATTATTATTATTATTATTATTATTATATGCTTTCTTAATCCTGGTGCTTGACAGAATGGTTTCATTTCCTCTTTTCCTGGTCCCATTTCACTCATTCTTGATTTTCATTTTTTTTTAAATGATAATAAAATGTGAAAAGCATTAAACATATACCAAATGCACAATGTGATACGATGCAGTGCTAAAAATACTGTGGCTACCAACCGTGTGGATAAAACAGATAACAGATAAAATGTAAATAATTTGTAATTATTATAATTCATTCTGCATCCTATAAATACCTCCCTTTGCCCTTAGCAGAATAGCATTGGTTTATCCTTGCCATGCTTGAGCGTTGTCATGGATACTCTGAAAGGTGGACACTGAGCCTGCTGATTCTCTCTGGCTGGATGGGATGTTAAAGCACAACAAAAACTCAAGAAGTTTTGCTCCTCATTAAATTGAAATGCATTTTTAGCCCTCCTTCATGTCTTCATAGGAAATGGTACAGGGAAAATAGGCATTCATCAATTGGTACCACTTTAAAATAAGACTATCATTATAAAGGAATTATGAATGGTTTATTATCAGGTTATTAACTAAGTTGTAAAACTTTATAAATCATTAATAAACAATTATAAGCAATGTATAAAAGATTTTTAACACTACTTAAAGCAGTCATCATAATGCACTGTAGATACCTTCATAATGCATTATATTGCATTCAGAAAGTTTTACAAACGTGGCTATAACTATTTATAAAAAGGCATAAGACATTATTGCCATTTTTAATATGGATTATGAATGCTCTATGAAGCTGTAATCTTTAATGCACTAGAAAAAGCTTCATGGTGCGTCATAGTGGTCAGCCTTTGGAGCAGTTACATTTTACACTGTTTGTAAAGTATGAGCTTCAAAATATGATACGGGTAAGATATGGGGAAATCATGTGTTTAATGCAATTGCAATTATTTAGACACACAGATGGATTTTTGTGGATTTGTGGATGGCAACAGTTTCAGTGTGTTCTTTGCGATGAAAAAAAGTCATGAGGCTTTAAGTATTAAGTATGTCTTAAAAATATTAAAGCAATTTTTCATACATTACAATGTACAAGAACACATAAAGCATAAATCATTACAAAACAGTAACAAAATCATAAGCAAAATAGTAACAATAAATCTTACTCAAATAGAGAGTATTTCTTTTGCACATCCTGCAACACGAAATGACACTGTCTGACTGATGCTGAAAAAAGAAAATAGAGTTGAAGTTCTTGCTTCTATCTCATTTCATTCATTAGTTTGTTTCTTTCCTTTCTCTCTCTCTCTCTTTTAAAAAACAGCATTCTCTGCTTCTGCTAACCCCACATAAAAAAAACCCCATAGCCACTGGACAGCAAATTCGATGTAGTAATTATTCTCATTATTCTCAATGGTCACATAAGAATCTCATACTCACTGTTCTTTTCTAAAAAAAAAAAAGCAGTAGTTGTGTCTTAGTTTGGCAAAGCTTTGTTGTAAAATGGGATGATCGAATGCTTTACTCTTGGTACTGTCTGTACGGATACAAAAATGACAATGGAAGCTAATGTGTCAATGTGCCAGGTTCTTGGAAACCATGGTGACACGTTACATAAGCAGGGCAAAGGGTCTAGCCATTTCTTTTTAAAACTATGAGACACAAAGTAGGACATTTTCATTGTCCAGTAGAGTAATGTGCCCATTGTCACCAAAACAGAAAAAACACATTACACATATTTAACCATTACTAGAACAAGGAAGGGAATACAAAACACTACTCCTACATTTCTATAACTTTATGTTAAACTCAGTGAAAATAGTTAATGGCAAGCAGGTTCATACACTTTGTTCTCAGAAGGTTGCCACCAGAGAATTTTCACCACTGGGCCTTATATTCTTATATTCATAAGGGTAGCACTACCTGATTGGTTGATGAACATGAAATCTCATTAAAATGTTGATCTCTGGACACATCCTCTTTTTCATCTCACCAAATATGGCAGCTCTAGCCTTAAGCTGCAGTTACTCCAGGGCCAGCTTGACCCTGCTTCATATGTCGCTTTTGTTAACAGCATCTGATAGATAGATAGATAAATAAATAAATAAAGTACTACTATGAAGTTTGGGGCCAGAAACTTTTGCAGCCCTAAAAGTTGAAAAAACTGCAACAGATTAAATTAATTAAAGAAAAAATATATACAAAGAGTTATGTTTGAAGTCCTATCAAGCAAAACATAAAACATAGGTAGACTATTTTGATATCTCCTCCTGTAATCAGCCACTATTAGCCATCAAGCTCTTTTGTTCACACCTGAGTTCCAGACAGACATTTTTGAGTTCCAGACAGAATCTCATTGCAACAGGTACGTACCTATACACAAGAGGAAAGCCTGTCCTCTGACCCTAGTTTATCACTGCCAGGAAAACCCTTTCATCTCCAAATAGAAGATCAAACCCTTTCGTTAGGGAGTCTGGTTACAGCAGAATAATGCAGAGTGTTAAAACTCGGTCGAAGCACAAGTACTTTAACTGGAATTTTGTTTTACTATTAAAAGAGAGATTTTCCCTCCAAAATTCTACATTCTGTTTTAGAAAGAAACACCATTTTCCAGGTGGTTGTAGTCCTGCTATGTACTGTCTGCTTAACCTATTATAAACATTCTGCATGAACTAGTTAAGTACATTTAGCTATTTACCAAGAAGTTTAAGTAAACATGAAGTAAACATTGAATGGTACATTCCAATAAACAAAAAATGCAAGTCAATCAAGAAATTATGTGAAGGCTTTTAATACAAGACTGCATACATTTCTGGAGGTGTGCAATCACAAAAATATTTTAAATTTAGATCATACATTCATTTAAAAATGAAAAACTATGTAAAAATTGTCTAAACCTGAACGGGCAGGAAATCTGATACACCACTTTTTCGTACTACAGGTCTCTCGTGGGAAGCACACTGGGATATAATGGGTAGAGCTGAGCCTTTGTTGATTCTTTGCCGAACTGCAGACAAGTATCAAATTTGTGCCCGGCATTCCCAGAGATCACGCTTCTGTCTAAGTTAATGCGATTGGTGAACTCTTCCCTCCAGGTGATCAGGGCGAGGACATGATCCATGGAGCTAATGATGGGTATTAGCAAACCAGCAGAGAACACAATGACCAACACTGTGTGGACCAGCAGTTGAACCCAGCACCTTTATCTTTTTTATATTTAATATGAAAAGAAAGTTATGTAATTCATTATGCTGGTAGGGAAGGTCACCGACCAGGACAAAAAAGCAGACATGCATTAAAACTGACTTTTTCCCATACTTGCGGTTCTTTCTGGGGATCAGTGCTTAAGATGGGTAACACCATTTTGCCTTGCTGACCACAAATGACTCTATCGGGCACTTGTGAATTCATTTTCATAAATCATCAAACGACAAAGTGACGCTTTTCTTAAATCAAGATGTCCGAGACCCTCTCAAAGCAAAAGTTTAATTAAAGAATAATAATAATAATAATCCTATTTAAATAAATGTAGATCCCATTCACCATTCCCATCATGCTGCACCCCCTAGTATGGGAAGCATACTCCAGAATGAAACAATATGCTGGCTTCCTAGGGCCTCGTCTTTTATTCCTTATTCAAGCTTGCTTTTCCGAGACTCCCCTTTTCCGGCACTGCCAGCACCCTGTTCTCATACCCTCTCTATCCCTTGGTCTGGTCTTTGCTTGCTTTCAAGTTTAATTTAGCACAATGAAGTTGTTACGCATGACAGTTTGAGAAGCAGAATAGGTGGTGTTTGAGCCTGCTGTGTTGCTACAAAGTGGGCCCATTCTGCACAGCCTGGCTCAGTTACTGGAGCCTTGCTGGTGGGACGCTGCAGTGGACTCGCAGACGTCGCCTGTCCTGACGAAAACAATTAGCTTCAAACCATAGGAAACCACGAGGTCGACCTCTGCTCACAATGAGCCCACACCATCTAATGTGCCGGTGAGATTTTCAAATTAAACTAGCTTTATCCTCTCGTACGCTCAATTCATCCTTTTCCTCTTACAAAGGGCTTTGAAAGGCACACAGAATGTGGGAAGTGTCAGTTTTAAACTGGGCAGAGGGTACATCAAAATTCACTACCATTGTCTTACTGATCTGCATCCAACCAAAGCTGAAGTATGTCAGATTTGATTGTGTTTAGATTCGTGGGATGGGTGGCCCCGAGCTTTATCTAAAGGAGAATAGCAAGAAAATATCTCATCTTCTCTGTGTCACAGAGACGAAACCGAAAGGCCAAAAACTGTCCAAAACTCTATACGCAATTAACATATTTAGTCATGTTCACTTTGAAAAAATAATTTGTGTATAAAATTCAATCAGATTTTGATAACACTTTAGGCCATGTTTTTGGTAATTTATCCATACATTCATAATGCTTATAATGCATTATTAAAGCATTATAAACAGGCATTTATAAAAAGGCATAAATTATAGCCATGTTTATTATGCATTATGGCTGCCTTATGAAGCTCTCATCTATAATGCACTATAGATACAAGAACCATCTAGAATCAGTATAAAGTTTATTTAAGCTTTAACAGGGCAACATGTACAGCAAATAATCTATCTGGCTTCCTTCATATCTTCAAGAAAAATAACTTTACATTTAAATGATTAAGTTTTGCCACCCCAACCCCAATATCAAACTCTCTCCGATGCCACTGAGTGCAGATTCAAGTACATAGGTAAACAACAGAGTAAGGAAAATGAAGCTGTCTGAAACTGCAATGAGAGAAACACGGGTTTAGACCTTACAAGAGGATGGTCACTTGTGCTTCTATTTTTATACTATTACACAAAAGGTATCATAGATTACTCCTGGACCCAATCATAAATGTAATTTTTCCAATTTTTCTCCTTGACACAGTCATAGATTTCATTTTTCTAACCTGTATAAATACTTTTTGCCTTCCTTAGTGTCCAATTAACTAAAATACAATTTGTCAGCCATAATCCCAATTTCCTGGTGCTGTCCTGAAATACATTTGCTCAGTGCTATCATTAGTCACATTAGGTGACAAAGTAATCAAAAATATTACGCACAAATCCAAGGCTAGCGGCATCTCACTTTGTTTTAGCTCACCCCTTTCATCACCTTAAGCTGCACTATGATACTGTAGTGCTTAGGACACATGCTGAATATGAGTGGAATCTACCGGGTAGTCCCTCTTTTGTTCCAGGGAGGAACCCTTGACAGTCTGAAGGCAGTGGCCCTAGTGGCTGAGTGCTGGAGATGACCTTGAACTCCACCAGTTCTCATTCCCATGGCTCCGCCATCACAGCTGGGCCTTCTGTATCAGCAGTGTGGGCTATTTCTTTGTTTGAGAGTCCCCCCCCCCAACCACTCAGCACATGAATGTGTCTTTACAGACAGTGTGGGGGTGGTAGGGTATCAATTCACCATGATATAAATACCATTTAAATCACATTCGATCTTGAAATTTACATTATTTTACTACTTCTACTTATCAGCAAAAATAATATTTAAAGACATTGCCTACCGGCGTAAATCCCATGGCTATTTCAGATGGTCGGGTCCTAGAATGAGTACACTGAGGAGCATTTTGGAGATGAGCAGAGATTGTTCTGTGAGTGTGGTGAACAGTGAATGTACAAAATAACAGAGACATATTTGGAGCTTCAGAGAGCTCCACTCCTCTCCATCCTGTTTGCAGTTGCTGTCTGATTCCACATTTGGATGTGAGGAGCTGCCGTCTAGATGGAACAGTAGGAGCGACACAGAAGGCAGAGAGAGGTCGAGGGGGTTGCTTGCTGCAGGGGAAGGTAGGCGGGATCATGCACCGCAGAGTGAGCTGATTGGCTGATGCTATTCAACACTGAGGCATATGACAGAATTATGTGGATGCTGCGGCGCTATTACATTCATTAAGTTCAGATGTCCCTTCTGCCATTTCTATTGTGCTCTGCTGAGCAGCTCTGGTGGTGTCCTGTCCATCCTCACTGTGTGTGCACAGTCTTTAAAGTGTAGTTTTGAATTCTAAATGCAACTGTTAAACAAAGGATGCTGCGGGAAGAGCTTCAGCCTCCTTTCCAAGGGCACAGAAGACTTCCACTGTAACTGTGTGGCATTAAAGAATCATGGTATTGTGGTTGCTTATGCTGGTACTTTGGGCTAACAAAAGACAAAAAAAAAAAACTAAAGGTAATATTTTTACGTTGTGTCAAAGTTTAAATATTCTTGTTTTCTAGGAGAGATACACCTTGAAATAGATATGTGAAAATAGGCTACTATTTCAAATATTTATTTCATCATATTTGTAACAGTGCAAAGGCAAGCTTAAATAATTACCATGTAATTAAATTATCTATGAGATAAATGATAGATATATTTTGACATAATATACTGTAAAAACGAAGCCAGACAGTATAAATAAATGAAATTTATTATTATATAATTAAATATATAATTATATAATTCAGCAATAAATCAAAGATATTTCATGCTATTTTAATTACATAAAACTGAAAAATGGCAAGAAACCACTATTCTGTGAATGATTACTAAATGGGGTTGTGTGGGTCTGTGTGAAATCGAAAGACTGTAAATGTGATAATGAAGCATTATGAATCTTGATTGCTATGGAAACAAGCAAGAAAGGGCACACAGCTGGTGCAGCAAATCCAGAAATGGTGCCAACATCCAACACTGGACAAGGGGCCACATACGTTACGCATGCAGAATGGGCCACATACATGGCACGTGCAGAAGGGGCCACATACGTGGCGCATGCAGAAGGGGCCACATACGTTACGCGTACAGAAGGGGCCACATATGTTACGCGTACAGAAGGGGCCACATACGTGGTGCATGCAGAAGGGGCCACATACGTTACGCGTGCAGAAGGGGCCACATACGTGGTGCATGCAGAAGGGGCCAGATACGTTACACGTGCAGAAGGGGCCACATACGTTACACGTGCAGAAGGGGCCACATACGTGACACGTGCAGAAGGGGCCACATACGTGACACGTGCAGAAGGGGCCACATATGTGACACATGCAGAAGGGGCCACATACGTTACGCGTACAGAAGGGGCCACATACGTTACGCATGCAGAAGGGGCCACATACGTGACACGTGCAGAAGGGGCCACATACGTGACACGTGCAGAAGGGGCCACATACGTGACACGTGCAGAAGGGGCCACATATGTGACACATGCAGAAGGGGCCACATATGTGGCACATGCAAACACCTTTCCAAGGCACCTATGTATGTTACATGACACTAGTGAAACATGCTTAGGCTTAACAAATTACACTCATACCCATAAAACATGAACAATTATAGAAGACAATAGCAACCGTGCAGAAAGTGGCCTTTTCCCACGCAGATCGAATGTGGGGCTATACTTATCTCAGATCTGTCCCCACATTGCTCTCATCACTAGAGTTCTATGTCAAGGAAACTTATCTCACCATACCTCACTACAGCAGGTCAGAAGATCAGAGCATAGTGTAGAAATACAAGTCCAGTTATCAGAAGATTTTTTTCTTTTTTGACACTTAATATAGTTTGTATACACTTTCAATGGAAACAGTAAATAATACCATCAGGTCTGGGTTTTATGAATAGGAGTTTACATAATTAAAAGTTAACTGATCTGCCAAAGTCTTCCACTGGAATTTATTCCCAAAGGGCATTCAGACACCACAAGGACATTCAGCTGCACAAAAGGAGTGCAATGCAAGTTATACTGAGCATGCATCATACACATTTGTGCTTGTAGCACACAATGTTTATGTCTATTGTTTATAAGCTTGAGGCATGTTTTCAAGGGCTATGCGATAAAAGATAATGAACTGCGCAACATCAACACGATTCATATTAGCAGAAAATGTTAAAAGGATGTAAGGATATCTATTTGATCTGTCTTATCAGAAACAGAACAGCAGCCAGTTTTCCGTCAGCACTGGACAAGTCAGTATTAGCAGTCAATTTCCAAGCCGACATGTATAAACACATACAGAATAAAGGGTTTTTATAGTTAAAAACTTAATATTACATATGTCATACAAATAAGTGTCAAACATATTATGTATGTAATGGCAATGTATACAATAATTACTGACAATGAACAATTTCCCCCTAAATTTACATTAAACCTGATTTTTAAATTAAGTCAGAGGATATGCAAGCTCTGCTTTCCTGACTGCCACACATAAACATTAAATATGATTCACAGTGATTAAGTACAGTTTTTTTGGTCAGTATAAAGTATCTCCACTTCTCCAAATAAAAATGGAACAAACTGTATATGTATGAATCCAGTTTTTAATATAACTATGAAACCCAGCATATTCTGAGAAAGGCCCATCTAAAGGAGGTGCCACCCATTACAAATATTGAACAGAAGATAAGTTATTAGTTTAGACAACCTGCAATAGAAATAAAATGGCTTATTTCCTTTGTTCAATGTCCACAAAAAATGTCTTGCAGTCATGTGAGCTGTGCGCATGTGTGTGCCTGTGTGGGCATGACCGCATGCATTTTGTCAGTATGTGCGGGGGTGGGGGGAGGCGGCTGCCACCAGACTACAACAATCTGCTAGCGATCCAGCCACTATTTGCTTCTGCTGGCGACTGTGGAATCAGATTGGTGCAATAGGATTATTATTGCCAATAGATTTGCACCTGGAATATTCAATGTTTTGTCGCAACTTCTCATTCATGATAAATGTATAATATACTGTTGATTATATGTTCTGAGCATATTATAAACAATACTACTAAACAGACTGGCCAATTTTGCACATTTTTTATAAAAAAAGGATATATTTGAAATTAAAACCCATAATCTGAGAGGCAGAGGAAAGAATATGGGGAATACTGCACACAAAAGAGAAAATTCTTACATTTCAGACAGGGGGTAGGGGATGGTTCAAATAAAAGGAATAGGCTCGCAAATTCCACCATCATTTCCAAAGCTAGACCTTTGACTCATTCTTTAAAAAATAAGACAATCTTTAGCCAGGTTCAAGTGTTCAGCTAGATATAAATGTGCAGTCATTCTTCCATCCTTGGCTATTCCAATGTGTGCTTATTTTGGCAATCATTCCTTGGAGAATTTTTTACAAAAAACTAGAGATAACCCAGAGGTGTCATTTTACATTTTGAATAAGTTCTGCCTTTGTGGATTGAAGCAGAATGGTATTGAATATTGCAGTGTAAAAGATTGTGGATTGTTGTCATTGTCAGGACTATATAAGAAAAAGGCAAACTGAAAGGGGGAACATTTTTAATTGCATCTTTATATGACGCTGCTAGATAAAAAAGTAAAGCAAATGATATGAATGCAATAAAAGAATGTGACATTCCACTCTAAATTAAATGGTATATTACATGAGATCCTGCATGTCTTCTACTGCATCCTATCAGAAACTTTAAAAGACAAAACTGTGAGACTCTTACCTAGTTTTTCCACTGTCATATTGAGGACAATTATTAATTATTATCTGTGGACATACATGGCAAACACTACTGTGAAAACAATTGCGTAACAGATGTATGGAACATTAAGAAGATGGCAAGAGCCTGCTTCTGTCTCTGCTGATTTCCTGTCTAGAAACTTTGAGGTGGGATCTCCCTACTGAGGTGTCATTTTGAGACACTTCTCTCAGCCACTGAAGACACTTTCCACCCAAAGATGGCCCAAAGTATCAGACGTTGCAGCAGTCTAAATATGTGATTAAACGAACCTGTGCACATGCGCAACACACGGGGTGCTTAAAGGTGTGTAATCAGAGAAGTGTACACTTAAAGATCAAAACACATTGAAACTACACAGGAATTATTTATTATGGGCACCACAGGATGAGATGGCACTGCTCCTGCCAATACAGCTACAGTGTAATACAAAGGTGAAGTTGTAAAAGTGTTTGGGAAAATAGCAGAAAAAGGAAGACGTTACAGACAAGATGTATAAATAAAAATCTATAAATGTATCCTTTCTTTAAATACATGCCATAATAGGAAATTAGTGTACATTTGTGTGTAAATGCATACAGATGCATATGAGGCACATATTGAATTATTTTCAAAATCTGCAATGGGATTTTTCAAAAGAAAAAATCAGGTCAGTTTTACAGCATCTTTGCTAGTTTTAATAACTTGTGTCCTGATTATACGACTATATCAGTTTACTTAAAAGCAAGACAAAATTGAAAGAATCACAAGATAAGTAAACAGTGCCGTAACTGCCTATAAACCTGATTGCATTTTCAGTTACACTGTCAATAGCATTTGCTGCAAAGTAGTTTGCAAAGCTTTCTTGTGGCTTGTTGACAGTCTCTACAGTCAGAGGGTAATATATTCTCTTCTGTTTTGTTTCTTCAATGTTCGTTAAGCAAAGCCCAAACTCAGTCCTTCATCCGCCCCCCCACACCATCGCCTTCCAGGCATGGATAGGGTTCTGATGGGAAGATAGCATGACAGTCTTGGCTTCTGTGAACACAGCTGGCACAGTTGATGGCAAAAGCCAGATCCAGTTGTAATAAGATCAGGAGACACTTGTTCCTCAGCACTTCTCTCCTGTCAGGTTCCCACCCGCTTGGAAGTCCCTCTACTCCCGTCTGCGAGTCGGCCTCTAATGAGAGACCCAGGACAATGCTGCCATTGTAGCTTCTGTTTGCTGCCTCACTCTGTTTACCCAAGCGGTGGTTCAGCCCAAATTCTGCCATTAATTACTTGTAGAACCACTAATTAACTCTGCTCTCCATTCCAGCACAAAGGGCCATTGAGCCACTGAGGAAGCCACTTGCTCCCACTACTCTTCACACCCTGCCCCTACGCTTCCTCCTCCTATCGGTCCTCATTTTCATCTCCAATGCAAAAGCTTTCCTACTCTGGTTAGCATGCAGTTCAACTACAGCCTGAGAAATACCCATGCATAACAAATCCAATCCATGGTATGGCATTGGCGACCAAAATATGTGTGTGTGTGTGTGTGTGAGAGAGAGAGACAGAGAGAGAGAGAGAAAGAACTGCCATGACAGGGAAAACTAAGAGAGGTACAGAACAAAAGATTATGCATCAAAATTGTATTTTCTTTCAAATGACCTTGATAATTCGAGACAAAACTAATTTTTTATTCATATTTTTCATGTGATGTATGATAGGTCTATTTGTAAGATGTCAGAAAAGACTTGTGGTAGCCTTCTTAAATCAAAGAAAACAAGCAATAAAATACTGTAGTACAGCAAGCTCTTCAAAGTACTACATTTGCATTAAGAAATACCGAGTTCTTTATCCTGTCACATCTATGCATTACTTACAATGCTGATGAATACGGTAACAAGCAATATGCAAACATCATGGCAGCAGGCATCATGAATATGCATAATTAAATACGGGCGGGTGCAATTTTTCTGGATTATACGGCATGACATTTGTAGGGCAGAAGCATACGTCAATGAAAGCGGCCCTGACAAATACATAATCCCTTTCTGCACATTATACAGGTCTTTTGTAATATGCAAAGAAGTAATAATAAGATGAAGCTTACAACTATGGGTATGCAGAACCTGATAGCAAAGTGTCCTTGTGAGGAATAAGAGTAAACTCATTTACAAAGCATATATGCAACTCAGGATCTTCTTTACTGAGAAGAATGTCTGTCTGCTACAAACAAATATTTTGGCACAAATTATGTAAGAATCATATCTTTTTAAACCCATAGGCCATATAGATGTAAGCATTCAAAGGTATGAAAAATAATGCAGCACATTGTCCATGAGTGGCTTAATCTCTGCCCCGAGGATCCGTCTTCTAGAAAATTTCAGCTACTTCTTCTTTTTTATGGTAACAAAGCAATCTACCAGCAATCTTGAGTACTCAGTGACAACCAGACAATCTTCAGCACCCAGGGGCTAGCAGACTAAATAGTGTTCCCATGTTTGAATATATCATTTGAACTGATTGTTAAACTTAATTATTTAGTCTCCCTCAGAAATCATACTGCCTCACCCAACAAGTTCATCACAATACAGTTTAGAAGCTTATGAAGTATTCCTTAAAGATGATATGCCATTGATGAATTTCAGTATATGCTTTTCTACAATCAGAGAAAAAATAATCAGGTTCTTAGAAATTGGTTCATAGTTGCATTAATACATCAAACAGTCCCCATTCTTATGTAGCATTTTTATGATAGTTGACAGTGACTTTTCGCTTTATGAAAAACATGGCAAAATGTCTAAAGCACACAATGTACACACCACACCATCTACCAATGAAAGCCGTCATTTAAATATTATGTAAATATAAAGCATACATATATATGCATGTTTGAATCTCATCTTGTTCTGAAACTGCAGACATGCTTGCATATGGATGATGGAATATATTGTTCATCAATTAATATGGATTCATTAATATGAACTATATCTAACATGGTACAACATCTAAAATATGTGGTTTTTAAGTTTTTTTTGTATTGTAGCATCTAGTTAGAGAGCAAATACAATATGGTTTATATTAAAAAAAAAATCATATTTATGTTACTCCAAGAGGTCATGCCAATTCATGCTGGCTGCATGTTGGGAATTAGGTTTCTTGTGGTTTTATGGCAGATTATGGAAAATATTCTGTAGAGATCCGATAAAATTCACTGTATTTATGTGAGCCACTGACAACCGGAGACAAATTCCCTGCATTTGTGAACATAATTGGCCGATAATCCTGACTATGATTCTAAAAAAGAAAATCAAACTGATGTATTGACCTAAATCTGTAAAATAAAGTCCTATTTTAAATATTAAATATCATATTGCATATGATCCAAAAATATTACTTGCCTGGGAGAGAGGTAAATAAGGTAAGTAAGAAGTTTGTAGTGAGGATGCAGCTGTGAGATTTTTATGTCTTCACAAAATTTATGTGGGTATACACCTGAATTGAAAGGAAAAATAATAACATAAATAGAACTAAAAAAATATTTCTCACCAAAAATACGTATACTATACAGTGCTATTACACACATAACATTACTCAAATATTAAAGCAAAGGACAAGTATTTTTAATTTTTTTTAATGATTATGCGTGCACACACACATATACTGTTTTATCTGTAAGTGGTTGGGGGTTTACAAACCATGTAATACATTTCAGGTATAAATCCTCCATGAATACCAGTTGGGTCTAATCCCTGAGATTGTGCTGCATGCAAATGAAATCTGGAGGATCCCCTAGTCTCCAAGTCGAGGAGGTGTCCAATTTGCTGGCAGTGGTATACTGTCCCCTCCCCCATCGGTACCCTCACCCCCTCCCTCTGCCGCCTGTATGTTAAGGACCACACCACATATAAACCAAGTGAACATACTACTGATAGTACCCTGGAAATTAACTTCACATTTGAAGCAGGGGGAAAAAAAATTCAAAGCTTGCAAAAAAAAAAAAAAAAGGCATAGATAACGTAAATCCACTCCAGACCCACGCGACACAGAGGATGTCAGGCAAGCTTTAAAGTTGACAGTGGATGCCTGCAGAAACAGATTTCCCACCCCGTCCTCAGGGAGACACGGTACTTATTTATTTATTTATCTTTGTCATTTTCTCCCACAGAAAAATTTTGTCCTTGCATTTTCACATAAAATCGAGCACATCTGCTGTTCTCGTACTGCTCTATTATAACTGTGATGAGGAATAGCGAAGTAATTCAATCCTGAGCCATAACCACAATTGAAAGGCACAAAAAAAAAAACAACAGATAGAACCCACCATCATAGATATGCAAATCAACACAAAGACATGTCTTAGTAGTGGAAACCGTTCACCCCATTAAGTCGCCCTAGCTGCTCCCGCCCCCAAAGCTGCTCGGCCCCTCTCCTCATCCCTCCACAAATGTCAACGAAGGCGGCATCAGTCACTAGGCGGCCTGTGCACCAAGAGCTCGCACGCCAGGCCGGCGTCCCAGGTCTCGCAGCCACTTTCTCTGCAGCTCACCAGACGGCGTTGCCGCCCCGTGGATGGATGCATTAAGGCTCTGATATGCAAATTAGGCCGCCGCATATTAATAAACCATTAAGGTTGGGCTTAATGCTGATGGCCTGCCACAAATGCTCACTGAGCCCAGTCACTGTCTGGTGTCAGTGTCTTCTGCTTTCGTCCCTGGTGAGGGCTGCTGCCGCAGAACCCCCATTAGACATGCAGGAATGTTAACGGCACTCTGCATTATTGTGAGTGTCTGCCTGCATCCCTCCATACCTCCTGTCCCTCATTGTGCAGGGGCCTCAACATATTGTGGCTGCTGCGAGGCCCCTGCTCACGTGCCGCACCCCCACAAACACATCATGCATTCCCATGGCAGCAGACGCGCCATTTTAACGTCCCATTTCCTTTCATGTGGCGCTACAAACAAATCATTGATCTTTATGGAAATATATACAGCACTAAAAAAATACATTGTTTTCCCAGTGAATTAAATGGAAGAAAGGACATAAACAAGCACAGACGCGCTGCTGCGTTTAAGTACCTACGACTTACACAAAGACCCCATCCACAAATAAATATGTACTTACTTCCAATATGGAAAACACTGTCCCGCATTTATTGTGAGATTACATTTTATTTATTCCAAATTTTAAAGCTCTCTATACAGACAGAAGCTAAGATTTGCCTTGGAGCAATTTTAATTTAACGCTGAATTTTCTTGAGCTCATTATCCTGTATCACCGTTTTTAATGATCAACATTAGTACTAACAAACTGTCAGCTGTTTGCTGAATTCAACACCCAAAGGACAATAACAAAAAGTAGGTTAATGGCTTATGTTCCAGACTCTCTGACAAAATAAGCATTTTCAGATGTTGTATGACGTTATATGCTTGAAATGTTTGGTTGTATATATACACAAGGTAAAAGTGTTATCCTATCCTCCTTTTTTCGGGCTGATTTCATTTCAAAAACATATATCACTCACCCCCAGTGTGTATGTATACCTTAATATTGTTGTGGTATGTTGTTTCATAGGAAATCAAGAAAGGATAAAAAGGAACATATAATTACTTGCTCATTTGCAGACCTTATTACCTATAGTAATATAGGTGCAGAATAAAAAATTACTTTTTCTAATCCTAACTTTATCTGGATGTTACATACTGTCGGTGTGCGAGCGGCAAAACAGGCGAGAGGACCCAGGAAATCGGGCAAACAGGGTTTATTCGGGCAGACTGGACGGACAGCAGACCAACAATAGGATAACGTTAATGACAAGTCTGGGGAAGACTGACTCAGGCGAGGACTAAATACACCAGACTAGCAGACATTAACAAGGAACAGGTGAGAACAATCCGGAATAAACGAGAGGTAACGAGCTGGGCGTGGCACACATGAGGATCGGATGGAGCTGGACGTAACACTGGGTTACATTTTAAAATAATTGGTTCAGGCTAATGGTCATCATTTCCCTGCATGCTACAAACATATGGCATCCAATTGCATGTTTTTATTTAGCAAATTTTACAGATATAACTTTAAAACAATGTTACATAAAAATTTATTTTGTATAGTGATATATTATGCATTTATATCTGGATTTTCATATAATAGTACTAAAAGTTTCATATTTGATATTCAAGTTTGCAGTATGTGATCATAAAAGTCATGAAATATTCAAAAAAACAAAATATTATTTCTCTCTCTGTTATTGTAAAACTATTGAAATATAAAGCAGCCAAGTGTTAGCTAACACCTTTTCTGATCAAGGAAAACTGTTACTTAGCCTACTATTCCCTTTCAGGCCAATTACATTTAAGTACAGAACATTACAACAAGTAAAAAAAAGTCAATCAAATCGGGACAGGTACTTGTGTGGAAAAAGTGTGACATTTCAAAATGCTCTTACAAGCAAGGTGCTTGATATGTTTACACACAGCATTGTGACTGGAAATTCCTCGAGTTCAACACGTAAATCTCAAACAGTCCAATTTATGTGCAATAAACTGTACCTTAGGTATTTATTACTCTAACTAATAAGATGTCTGTTAATTATAACTGTAAATGTACTGTAAGGTAAATAAAAATAACCATGAACCTTTTTAATACCTTTATTGTTGCTGCCAGTATTTTCATGGAGACCATAATTGAATGATGTGATAATCTTATTCTATGAAGGGATATAGTCAATTTTGCTAATTTCAATACCTCACAAATTTTAGTTGATAAAGGTCTTAAATTCCATAACCACAAAAACAATACTAGCCTAAGAATATAGCAATTAGATTGTTGGAAATAGCATGGTTAACAGATATACAGTGAACCAGAACTGCATACATTATAGAAACGGAGAATACCTGGCTAGCTTAATTTCCGGTGCATTAAATGTAAGAAATGGAAAACAAAACTTGCTTAAGAAGCCACTGCATATTAACAGTGACCTTCAGAGACAGTCTTGTCCAGTATTTACACCAGCTGTTGTATTGTGACACCAGATAGAAATGCATGCAAAGCACATCCAAACACAAAAATGTATCAAGGTTTTCATAACATTAGACCCTCAACTCACCTAACTGCTGTCGCTGTTGGAGGAAATGTTTAGATGGGTCTATTTTGTTCTTCTCTTCCAATGAGCCATCACCCTTTCCTTGGCTGCAAGCACCAAATGACAGGCTTAAACATCATGCTTTTAAAATGCAACCTATAGGCTATATGTCACCTACAAACAAATTTCAATTGGCATACTTTTTGCACAAAAATCCTATCTTTCCAAATAGGTCTTCTTGTCATTTTGATATTCATTTTCCACTTATGGCACCAAGGCAGTCACAAAATAATGGTTAATATCAGATATGACAGCCTCCTGGCTACCCATGCACAGTGTGCCCTGCAGATAAGTCATCTAAAAAGGTTTGTGGTTCTTCATGACCAAAAATATTGAACTTTTCAGTGAAATCCCATTTGGCCATTTACTTTAGACTTTAACTCCCCAGTTTGATAAATGCACAGGTCACAACCATATACAGCACAATAATATTAATTTAATTCTACTCTTTGCACGCAAACACGCTTAATAAAATAAAAGGATCCAAACTACAAACACCTAAAATCAAATGCTTTCAGAACATGACCATACAGGTAGTACATATTCCAAGAAACAGTCACAATTGTCAGTTTGCCTTTATTGAAATGAATTTAAAATAATAAAAGGTTATTATATTTTTCCAACTAATTATACTTATATGCACCAAAAATGCACCTTATTATTATGGTGGTTTGTGGCATATGCATGTATAAACAAAAATATGCAAACAGTGTCAACGCAAGCAGACAAGCGTGCATTTTATAGTTAGCAAACAACGGCAAATTTCTGAGACAAACTGACGAATGAAAAGGTAAATTACTTTTCCATATACTCTGCAGCCATCGATCTGAAGTCAGGCATATGCTCACCCATGAGCAGAAATATTGAAGCATATCTACTTATCAGCAAAAATGAATCAGAGATGACAGGAAAACTATGCTCTGCTACAGTTTACGCTCACCTTCACTGCTGGCTGTACATCATACCGTGGATGATACTCAATACAAGCATTACAAGATCCTAAAATAACCGAAACTTTAATGCTCCTCCTCAATGCTCCTAAGAATCCTGCGATTTAGCCAACGGTGAGAATTTAATTGCAGTTTATATTAGAATGTGGTAGAACGCAGAACATTGTGGGCGCAATGATTATGTCAGTTTAACACTTTGGATCTCTGATCCAACTGAAACAGTCAATATTATTGCAGTTTTAAAGCAGTATGTATTTCATTAACTTAGTGTCAAGGTGAATGACGACATCCAAAAAAACACACCTCCTTATATTAACTATTGCAGTATGATGTATATGTTCCCACTCATTTGGATAAGATAGAAGTTAATTTAAACAACAAATTAAACAAATTAAAACAACATAACTAATAAACGACTAAAGAATGCAAAACAGAGAAGTGAGCTGCAGAATATACTTATTTCTGTATAACATCAAAGACCTTGCAGGAAAATATTTCAAGATACAGTCACAGGACTAAGAGTTGGCTTGAAGGTGGAGCAGGCCTCGGAATCAAGAAAGGTTAGAAAAGAAAAGAGGAGATATGAGTTGTGCTAGAATGATTTACCTGAACACTTCTGTTGCGTGTTTCACGTAGTGCAGACTGTATGAATCAGCGGATTATGCGATCTTATGGTGAAGACTCTCCACCACCCAGGCCTTTCCTATGTGGCTCGTCTAATCATATCTTGTGCAAGTCCCTCATCGGTTATGGTTTTTATTGCACATGTACTACACACTGCATTTTATTGACGAATGGCAAGGATAACTGTAGCTTTCACCAGCACAGAAGACACTGACACACATCAATAAAGATGGGCATTGTATAGAAATTAAAACAGAATACATACAACTTTTGAATACATTCTTTAGAAGACATTATTCATTATACAGGACATAAATATATCACACAGAAAACACCACTATCTGTGCCATGATGTAACTAAAAAATATTCAAACAAAACACAGCATCACATCAGGGATAAACTATACTATCACAAGAATACATATAACCCTCTGCGACCTTAAGTGCACAAAAGGTTTAAAGGGAAAAATGTTTATGTGATGTGTCAACATTTATTCCCCAAGACCGTAGTTCGCAATAAGCTCAAAACAATGAAAAGTAGGCCTCAGTGTTTTACCGTACATCTTCAATTACACTTATTTCAAATGTGACATAAAACCAGGCACTTACAGTCAATGCATTTATGACAAGTGATGCCTGAGACATGCAAAAATTTAATTACACTCTAAAATTTCCTGCCTCAGCAGTCTGGGGTGTGTTTCCTGATGCAGCAGCAACTCTCACCTTGTGAACCGTCACCTAGCATTTTGTTCCCTGTTTTTATTAGTGCTCTTTATTTTGGCGATCTCTTACTCATAGTGGCTCACACACAAACACAGTTAAGGGTAAGTGCCTGAAAACCTCAGAATACTTGAAACAAAATCAGTTGGCATAATATGCGGAAATAAAAACGCATGACAGCTACATTTCTGCAACAGTTCACAAAATCGAGCTAAAAATATGGTGCCACATTTTTCATGCAGCTCCAAACATACAATTGTATTACAGGAAGTCAACACCTCACTGATGCAAAGCTAGCCCTTCTCTGTTAAAGCCATATATCACATATCTGTGAAAAAAAGGCGCTTAAGTCCATTCTGACAGGTAAATTCCAACAATGGCAACATATTTAATTACATAACATAAATATAAACTATTTACATTTTCTTTTATGTGATTGTTATGAGGAGTAACTGTAGGTGATAGATAATACAACGATGGAGGATAGTAAAATGGAAAAGCACAGGCATTGTATCACCATTGTACGCTATCCACTTCCACCCTTAGTTCTCTACCTTTTTCCGATTTAGAAGCTTATTAACTGTTAAATTAAACCAGAACTTTCAATTCAGATTCTAAACAAATGAATTTTGGGGAAGCAACAAAAAAATGAATAGTATGAAGAGCAAACAAATGGCTATTATATTTAATTATGATATGAAAAATAGAATAAACTGCACAGTGCCAAGCTGACTGTTAATCATATAATGTCGGAGACAAGCATCCAAACATCTATTTAAAATTAATTACACTATACACTTTTTAAATTCATTGAGTTGGTTGAATCAGTTTAATCAATAATCTTTTATTGATGATTAAATATGATTTTAATACTTCATAAAGAAGACCATTCCCTAGCTGGTATAGAAACACAATTAGCTGTCCCATACCTTGTATTACTATTAAACATCAATGATTCTCAGATCATTTAAGACAACAATTCAGCAGATTTTAGGAAGTACAGAAACAGTCCCCCCATGCCCCCCAGGATTATGGACATTAAGAATATACATCCAATGCTGATCTGAGTAAAAAAACAGGTGCAAATAACACACAACTTTATACAGAAAACAAATCAAGAATAGCTAATATCTGGCCTGAGACACACTATTCAAATGATCAGATTCCACAACCGTCAATGAAACTAGTGTGAAGGCAACATAGAATATGAGGAGAGCAATAAGTAAAAAAAAACATACATAAGCCACCTGAACTAATGCATGTTCATACGACTGCTTAGCCGCCATCAAATGACAAAGGTACACAAATGTGTTTGCAGAGAGCATGGCAAATGATGCCATGGGCAAAACCATGCATATGACAGCAAATGGGGGAATTATGGCTGAATATGTGCCATTTGGTATGCATGGATGGCAGTGGCAGTAATTAAATAATAGCCTTTCACAGCATGCTCCCTCATTGTTTACTGACACATGCAAACCAGGCAGACATTTTAGGTCTATGCCGTCACAGTAACTGCTGCAAAGCCTTAAGATGGAGGCACCATAAAGAAATGTTGACTCTCAAAGCAAAGTATAATGTTTATTTTATCCTTTACTCTCACAAGGTAATTTTAAAAGAAATTTTCAAATAATAGAATGGTATGCACATACATGTCTTTTTTTCCTCACAGAATATATAATATATTTAAAAATAATAATAGAGTTGTTGCCTTAAACCATTCATATTTTCCTTTCACTCAGTGTAATGTAGTAATTATGTATAAGTATTTGTCTGTTTTAAGAATTTCTATAAGTGGATCCTTTACTATTAATTGAAATCCATATTTAAGGTGATATATTTCTACTACATTTGCAACACATAAATTTAGAAACATCTATTTTACGTGTAATGGCACTTGGTCTCAAAATTCGGCAACAAATTCATTTGTCATTGATACCTGACTGGTGGGTGAGTGGTAGTTATGAAAAACATAGAAATTCTCAATTCGGCAAAAGAGATTCACTGTTCACTCTCTCTTCAACAATAAAAAAATAAACATTTAATAATTAAATATATATAAACCTTTAAAAGCAAAAATCTGCCTGTAGGAGTACTGTACAAGTGATTATGCCAGGCTTTGCTGTCTGACTATAAATTTAGGTGTAACTCAACACAGACTGAAGTAATCCAACATCAGTGAAAGTCTTATCCTAATACAGTATAACTTGAAAATTTGTTTTCACTTGCAAACATGCATGATGCATTGCTACAGGTATCTGGTCATTAATACGTATAAATAAAGGTTGAATTGATTTGCAATATATTATTTAGATGTTGTTCACAAAATGGATTTCAGTATTTGAAAGGCAATTAATTTATTTTTCAGATGGATATTTAAATAATGAAAGTGAGGTGGTTCAATATAATGTCAAACACTCTACTTTACTACTAGACTACTTTAACAAAAATAAAAATAAAATCAATTTAAAAGAAAACCCGTAAAAATAGACTAACAGTCAGTAAAAATGTGATTGTATATGCTAAATCACTTTCCTATATTACTCAAAAATTTCAATGAAGAGATTGTTGTCATCTGGGGGTTAAATATCAATGGTACAGGAGGTGAAATAATTGCAGTATCTTTTAAAGTTATAAATCAGATTGTGCAAATACTTTGATTCAATTTCAGAAAACTGCTAAAATCTATGACGTGAAATTGGTACAAAAGTATAAAACAGAAATAAAGAAAGAAAGAAAGAAAAAAGAAAGAGAAAGAAAATTTATAACATCTTGGTGAACAATAAATAAGTTTTAGAAAAAAATAAAGAGACATTTTTATACAATGAATGAACCATCTAGCAACATGCAGAGAGCCCATTCACCCAAGGCGAAGGGACTGAAGGAAGACGAGCGATATAGGCACAGCATGGACACTCAGTAATCCCCACCCTAACCTACCAGAAGTTCAAATGGCCGTGCATGATACCATTAAATGGCTTTCCACAATTTTGAGATAAACTGGACCTTTCCTCTGTTAGTTTTGTACTGTACGAATCCTCATTATGAATATGCTATCAATACAATATTGTTTAAAAAAAATAAAGTGCTATGTAGATAAGAGCGATTGTGTTGCAATGAAAATAAATCCTACATTGCTCTAAAAGCATTTTCATGCAGCAAGGGTACCGAGAAAACATTGTGAGGTGACACAGTAGGCTAGAGCACACAAATCATAATCATTGATCTAGGATTATTATGGGTGGTGCTGATACCGAACAAATTTTGAACATGATGAACTTAAAGATAAAACATAAGGTTTGCCATCAGATGGGTTTTGATTTATGAAATCACTCCTACTGGTCATCCAAAGTGTACCCAGGGTGTACCCCAGTGCCATATGCAGCCTGATATATGCTCCAGGGCCCCTTGTGTTGTTAACTAAGATACATAACAAGAAGAGGAATGGAGGGTATAAAATAGTCATAGATGTACTGAATACAAACATACTATGGGAAACTTGTTCTTCCTCAACACTAGTTAAGAACCAGATTGTGAGCTTTACCCAATTACATACACAAGTGCTGCTGATGCAAGGGAGCACACTGTGAGCTCATCTCCTGTTACCATGGCAACACCAATTGGAGGTAAAACCCTCTACAAGCAATAAAGTAGACCCCGAACGCAGTGTGCGTAAAAATTCTCACAGCTTGTTTAACATCTGCATATCCTTTTCTTTTTTACTTATCAGAATGCATGCTTCCAGTCATCCTGTTGCTCTCTACTTGAAACTGAAGGTAGCGGCTTCATAAATGCAGGTTAAAAAAGCATCAATGTTAGTCAAAAACAGTCTAGTTCAAACTTTTATCAGCCAGATAAGGCACAGGTTTTATCTCTATCAGGTCTCTGCAGTACAACAGGATATCAACACGATAAACGTGTTCATTAAAAAAGTGAATCCTTATTTACAAAAAACTTTCTTGTGTCAAAAAAACAGAACTTCCCTCTGACATTTGGACAATCGTGCCTCTTAATGGCTGACAAATTTTTCTGCCCTGCAATACTGCAAGACAATACTGTGAATATGATAATGAATGGGCATTAATTTTCAGGTTTGTGCTAAATATGTAATGGTCTATTTTTGTGGGGGACGACTAAAGTCAAAATAAATCTTGCGAAAGGCCAAAACGCCACCGCCACTCCCCCTGGTTTTTATGTGCCTGGCTCGATGCCTGTGTGGGACTATAACTCCTATTTTACACAAAATTTACACCAAATTGTACACCAAAGTCTGAGAAGATACACCTTTTAGTTTCATGCACTACTTGAAAATCCAAATATTACTATTCAAGACTAATTTTGGTATGAACACCAATTTATGACATAAAATATGTATAACCATAAACCAACTGCTATTTATAATAAACAAGAAAATCACCTGACTGTAACAGTACATTTAAAACAAATTATATAATGTAGCAAAGTACACCATTCTTAAAGCATCCTGTAATGCATTATATGAGCCATTCTGCAGTTATGCAGCATGAGCCTCTTCAATAAAGAGAAACAGAACGCTTGCTCAACCATTGTAAAAAGAAAAAACGCTTCACAATGACTACTCCCATCTCTGTGACTATGCTGTTCTACAGATCACGTGACAATAATGGCGTCCTAAGACTGTACATATGGCACAAACAACACTATTACAGTTTACCTTATACACAAAGAAACAAGCCAAAAACACACTTTCCTAATAGCAAATTACACCTATTGCAAAATTTAGAAAAGGATGACCCAGCATTGAAGACAAGCCATATCTTCGCATCCTTAGTGCTGCTCTATTTATGAAGATTAGCTGAGGAAAAGTCTCCCAAAAGGTACATAGAAAACATGTTTATATGTCAATAAACAAATGTAGCCTACATAAATAATTTCAAAAAGTTTACCAACTGCATTGTCATGCTTATGACACCAACTGACCTATACATAAATATATACAAATGTGTTTATTTCTAATAATATATACTAAATATGTTACAACTGAATCCAGTTTTCCTGGCTATATAACTTAAGACAAATACTGGAAAACAACACCATACCTATATCCTGTAAATAATATGAGACTAATCAAATCCTGTTGTTGGGCAAAAGTGTAAATAAATAAACATTGATATTTGCAACAATTAATAATAACCGCACCAAAAACGACTTCCAACTCTTGGCATTTATTATAGGCCTATTCAAATAGATAAAATCCCGCATGATTAACTTGCAATTTGTATAACTGAATTTGTGCTTGATTTAAAGAAGAAAAGGTCATATTAAAAGATAACAATAAGAATCCCATTGCATCGTGAAAACCGCTGCAAAACCTAACATCCAATAAAAAGGTATGCTTTTTTTTATTCCGAGCTATTGTTGTAATCATATTCCTCTACTGGGAAATATAAGATTTTGTGAGCTATTTGCAGACTTTAAGGTTTTCTTTACAATACGGTGACATTTACTGCAGGCCCAGTCAGGAAAACAATGTCACCATTCACAGGCTCGCGACGAAGATTTCAATCGACTTAACCGGGCACAAAGAAACTTAGTCTTTCACTGGTTAGCCATATTGTGTTCTCAAATTTTCTCTCAGCAAATGTATAATGACCCGGCATTGTACGCCAGCTTAGACAAGGACCCGAAAAAGAGACACTAGTTTTGTCTGACGGTGTGAGAAAGTCGGGGTGGGACCTTTTCTCCCAGATGGTGTTAAATTCAGATGCTTTTAACATTGGACTTGAATCCTTTACGCTGCTGTGGGCAAGAGGTGGCCCAAAGTTCATCCTACTTAACATAAATTGCTAGTTCAAAAATGCAAAGTTAACCAAGATCTGCCACTGAGTTCACCATATTTATTTTCCATAACAGCCAGGAGTATCACAATAACGTTGTGTTTTAAACAGACGCCATTAAATATAGTAATTTACGTTTAACGTACATAATGTGGGAATATGTCATCATTAACGCTGGCAAAGCTTATTATGCTTTTAACACTGTGACAAAATAAAAACGAATCGAATTTAAAATATTTACCTTTCGTCAAGTGCCAGATACCACAAATCATTATAAAACAGAAGCACCAGCAGCCGTTAAATACGGTTTACTGGTCTATATTAACTTGTCGTAGCCAATGGTAAACTCCACAATTTCGAGATAAAAGACTAAAATACCACCACTGTTTAATGTATGTTATCAACCGAGCACCCCTGGCATATTTAACCAATTTTTGTGTACTCAAATAATAATAATAATAACAATAATAATAATGAAGTGAACATAAGCTGTATGTCTCTGACTAAGTTAGGTAAGTCCTCGCTCTTTAACCACAGGGCCTGGCACGTGCCTTCATGTCAAAAGCGGTTTACTTAGCTATCTGTAAATGCATCTCCTTTCTAATAATTATGTATGTAAATGTCACCATTTCAGTATACAGTATATAGACATGCAGTTTTTATAGTTGCCAGTAAATCTGAACTAAAAATCAGTACAATTTCGCAATCTTATAAGGTAGATCAAGACAAAATACGACTTCGAAATGGCTACCCCCCCCCCCCCAAGTTCAACAACCGGCAGACATTTCTCAGAGAAAACATTTCAAAATATGTATTTGATAAATCTTACTTTTTCGTGTTTAATATGAGGAGCTGCGGTTTTCAGTGATGAACGAGCAGTCGGCATTAAGATGGGCGCGTTTGTGTTAATTGAGTCAACAGGTCGTGTTATAAATTATAACCGGGCATATATGGTTTTAAAACTGATTTTGAAAAGAGACGCCTCTGTAAGGCTGGGGTTGCCAAGGTTGAGAAAACGTCGAGACTTTAAGTCATGCAGATCGGTCTGGTGCACTTGATGTTTTTTAATGACCCTACGTCTCCTCCACCTCAGATCTGACGGCACTGTCTGTCATATCCGCTATGAACATAGAACTGCCACTTGCCCTCGAGCGTGGGAATGAGAGCGTCCAGTCGTTCACATCTCCTGCATTACGTTTAACGGAATCAATTAAGCAAGGCCGGCCCCATATTCCCCACTCCCCATCCCTTTCCCAGTTTTGTCAGGTCTATATACGACCTAATTATTTCAGTTTGGGATGCCAGTGGCGTTTCCTGGATAGACTCGATCATGCCTGAAAAAGGGGAGGCGCACACGTGGGTTCCTCCTGTAATTGTCTGTTTCATTTTTGATGCTACGACTTTGTGATACAGAACATGGGAACTCTTTGTGACAGTTTTCTAATCTGTTTAATGTTTGAAGATATCTTAAACAGATCGCAAACCATTTATTGCATGCTTTCAGCACGATATTGCATTTGGAGCACCGCTAACTAGAAGTAAAAAAAGAAACTCGAATGTACACGTGTTTATGTTAGATGTAAGCATTTAAAATGCATTACTGAAATATCAGATGTACTTAGACAACGCAAACGCGATTACATGACAAATTACAGAAACAGCAGGCCTATTTATTCATATAATATAAACGCACTGAAATGCATATGATGTGGAATGACCACAATTTTAATATGTTTACCAGTTGCGGAAGTTGCCTTTGAAACACTGATGCCAGGAAGCAATAACGCGCTTCATTCATAGTTTTAAACATCCTTTGAGCACCCGCGATGATCCTGGAAGCAGTTTTTACTTTCGGTTATCTAGCTTTATGAAGACCATCACACTCATACAGCTAGATAACCAAAGATAACAACTAACTTCCCATCCTTCATCGATATTCCTCTCAAAAGTTATGAATCAATGCAATAATAATAATGGTTGTAGTTCCATGTTGGAGAGCCATTTTGCCCAAATGTTCTGAAACAGTTAAAGCCAAGGCAGCTTCAATAACCTTCTCCAAAAATAAAAATATAATTTCAAAATCCCAACATTAGGGCCACGTCCATTTAAAGTTTGGCATGAAGTTTAACTCCCTCTTTCCCCTCCCCAATTCCCAGGACCAAAGAATCCCTAAAGGAAACAGAATTCCAAAAGGACGCATAATTCCACAGAACATACAATATTCTCATATTAATTATAAGTGCTGGGATGCAGTACGAAACAGCTGAGCAATGTGCATTAATCCTTGCAGAGGGCCTGCATTTGCATTGTAAATTGCATCACTCACAAAGGTTCCATTTGCCTCTCTTAAGTCGCGGTGGCATCAGCAATATCCAGCATAGCCAGCCAAGAGGTTATATGAAGAAAAAATCCGGTTCCAGAAAAAAGTACCGAACAAAGATCAAACAGCGATCGTTTGAAATTATGCAGAGATCGTTTAGCCAAACGGCGTAAGGCAGCTTGAACGTAAAGAACCGTATGATTTTGGGAGAAATTCTGCATTTATTTCACATAGCCACGAGAGCTGGGAACACGAAGATGCCGTCCTGCTGGCTTGCCGCTGCCAACGGTCTGAAAGAAGGAAAAAAGGGCCATCACTGAAAGGAGGGGGAGGGGGATTTGCAGTGCCAAAATCTGGACCAACCCGATGAGGTCAAAGGTCTCGATCCGCGGGAGTTTACGGTAATGATGATGCCATCAGATGCCTTAAATACACGTTTATATCTATATGTACAAGAGGAAAGCATACTCCTCCGGCCATTATCAACCGCGCTGGAATAATTGCCCTACAAGCATTCTCGAAAGGCAAAGAAGAAAAGAGGATGGAGATTAAATGATTTCATTTAATATTCATTTTGTTGCCAATGAAGATCCGTTTTAATATCCAGACTGTTAAAAAAGTCATTTGGAGGGTGGATATCGGATCGGACAGTGGAACGTGCCAGGCTGAATTTCCTTCTCGGTGTCAGCGATAAGAAAGCTGAGGCATGGAGCCAGCTCTCTTTAGAGGAAAAGCTGGTTCGAATAGTACTGTCAGTCGATGTATTGTAACACTGACAGTTTTGTTGTTTGATTGCTGCAATCGAGTTGCAAGCTTATTTAAACCAATATACGGCATCGACAGTGTTCATGGTCGCATATGATCCAACTGCAATCTCATTCAGTAGAGCAGCAAACTATAATTTAAAAAATAATCTAAATTTAATTATACGTTGTATTCATGTATGCATGGGGTCTGTTCTGCCGGCTACAATCATTAATATTAATGTAATATGAACGTTTTAATATACGTGTGACTGTGAGAGGGAAAAGGTATTCGTAATACCCTTTTAGTTTGTTGGCATTCGAAGAAGAAAACTCTTGAAAGTGTCGTTTTCACATTGGAAACCCACCCAAAAACATAACTTAACACCGTAGACGTGAAACCATCGCACTATTTACGCAGTGAGGCGTGATTATAAGTTGCTCTTCTTGTGCCATATTTCATTTTATACCGTACTACTGTATATGTCACTAGATGAAGTAAACCGAATTATCCATTCCGGTCTGTATGAAAACGTATACCGCTTTCGAAATGCATACCTGCCGGCTGGTATGTTTCAGATTGGCCTGTTATATGGACATAAGGTATACGTCGATGCCTTACGAACATGTGCATGGCAAATTTAATCTTATTTTACATATTTATGAGTTAAGTTTTAATGTCCTTCATGAAACTGTGGATCATAGCTATAACAAATTTTCCATTCGCTCAGAGGTGGGGCGATTGCAACTTACTGACCGTACGAATCCACCAACTGAATTATTTCTTTACACGCAAATATTGTGTTCCTGGACCCATTTAATTTTTTTTTGGTAATCTTCCTTTGAAATTAAAATATAAAAAATCATTAGGTAAGGACTACAGTTGTTGACATAATATAACGAACCACATCAGAAATGCATATTCTTTAAGAGAACAATATGTAGAACAGTAAAATACAGGTTAGAATCGACCAGGAAGAGCAGGTGTATTCAAAATTAAAAGTGCAAATGAAACATCCTTAGTTTTTATTGGTGCCACTTTCACAATGGCAGACTGAATATCATTACAAGAATGGGGAAAATTAATAATGAATTATTCAGTTATGACTTAGTTCAAATCATGCCCACGTATTAGGCTACATGTTTATACTATTATAGGACTTTTTGTTTTGTCTTTCCTGAAATCAAAACCAAACATCAAAATGTCATTTAACTGATTATGCATATATTTCAGGGCTGTGTATTTCACTTATTTCCTTAAAAATGCGATGTAATTAACAAGGGGTTTGTTAAATCACGGCTTCGTGACGTCAGTAAGAAAATGGGATCAATTTCACATACGGTAATCATTTTACTAACAATCATCAAAAAGCTAATTATTGGACTTTAAAATATATATTTTATTTGCCGTTTAGCTTGCGTATAATACCAGCCCAATGCTATAAAATATATTAAAAAATCAACTACATACTTAAGTATCGAAGCACGTCCAATAATTTCCATTTATAAAACATTACAAAGCCATTGCTTGCATTCTACAAAACAATGGCCGAATGTTGCATTAATACCGAAAAACCCATCCATATTAATTCACGCAATTTGCAAAAATAGTTTGGAATTGATACTAGCCAACAATGATAGGAAGCCGTAGTACAGTGGGCGGCTTAGCCATGGAGTATCATTTATAGTGGACTGCAGGGTTTACAGTAGTGATGGCCCTGGCAGAAAGATCACACACAACACACGTTCGTAATAGTCCCATTCGAGAAACAAAAAATTTAAATCAAATAGGCCTAATATTATTCTTTGTAGCGTAATATTTGATAAATAGATCAAATGTGTTAGCCTACAAAACAACACATAGATGATTAGTAGTATTGTAATCGACAATTTTAATAGTTTATAACACAATTCGTGACCATTAAGGGTTTACATATTCTTTGTGATTGGTTGCGTCCTGGCACGACTTAAAACAGAAAGTATGAAAAATTGAGGAAAAAATACTTACATTTTCCAAATGTTTTAAAGTTATATTTCAGGTGCTGTAAAGAATCAGAAAGCACCTCGGGGAAAAGCCATGTTAGCATTCACGTGGATCTCGCTAACCTTCTTCACCAAATATCCAGCCATCCCTTGCCACCCTTCTATTTAAAATTGCCGCTAATACTAAAGCCATTACACTTGTTTAGTGGCTCTGAGTCAAACAGAAGCATATTCCACCCACATGATGTAGAGAGGAAAGGCGGGGCCGGGGTGTAAGGAGGCCGGTACAGAAACTTTGCCCACACTATTTTGCCTTGTCCACCGAATGGAGTACTGCACAAGGAGGCTGGAGTGTCCAAGTTTTTTGGATTCCGAAGAATGGTCCTACTCTGTGTCTGAGACCCGACGTGCTCTGAAATATTAAGAACTTTCTTTTCTTTGTTGGATATAAACTCTAGATCTATTGTATTAAACTAAGCGTTTTTTCTAATCCAAGTTCTATAGTGAAGGATCCAATGAATTTGCTATTCTACAACTTGTACTTACAAACAGAAAGGAATTCTCTTTCCTTGCTAAATAGTAAAATAAAAGACACATACTCGCACAAAGGCCTGCATTTGCTGTCCATGCAGCTACACTCAGAAAAATATAGCGTTTCTCTACCTACAGGATCATTTTATTTTATTTTAAGATGGGGAAGCAGTTATTATTCACGTTTAGAAATTAGTCATAAAAGGGAAAAAAAGTCTTGGCTGTGTCAAATCAGGAATACTGGCGAAGCCCTTATTAAATGTCTTTGCCTGGATAATTGTATACTACCCCAGTTCCGCATAGGATCAGCATAGTAAGAAAAGTGCATGAAGGTGATGGATCGGGACTCGCCCAGCGGGATATAAAACGAACGTCTTTTTGTCCGACGTAGTCGTTATTGATTATGAAGGCCACTGGATTATCTGAGCTATAAATTCACCAATAATAATAAAAGACACGCCTAAGGCAGTTTTCTTTCTGGTAATACTAGAGTACTACTCTCTCTTCTGGTATAACGGTCTTCTGATGTGTTAGTTGAACTTTTGTTGAATAGTGAAGTTATGTAAGTGTAACGCTTAGAACATACAATGATATATAGCTATTAAACGAAAATAACTACAATCAAAATATTGCACTTCAGTGTCAAAGATTTCATGCTCATTCTAAGTACTGTACTATCCACTTAACAATTGCATACACGTCTTATAGTGAGATCAGGTTCGGTGACGTAGACATGCATAGCTACTACGTACAGACGTATTTAAATACATCAAGGAAATTAATTCATTTAAATTTGTAAATCGGTTCTCTACCAGCCGGAGAAATATCTGTACTGTGGATGATCTCTTCGTTTTATTTTCACGGAGTAACCCCAAATACCTCATTTTTATCTTTTAAAATGTATTATATTTTTATTGAATCCGTAGGCTATATTTCCTGTATGTGGTACGAAGCAGATGAATCTGTACTTCCCGTGGATATTACCATGCATGCATAATGAAACGTCTTCTGCGCCATTCTCACAAAGCCGTTTGGTTACTGAGTGCGTATTATTATTATTGTTGTTGTTCTTCTTCTTCTTGTTCTTATGGAGGTGCAGATCTTTAACATGCAAATCTTTGGAGTCAATGATATTTAAATGTTATTCTTTGTACTAAGATTAATTTCAATGCATATAAGTTTCAAATGTAATACTGTGAAAATAAATGTATACATAACAGTATTTTTTCCCACATTTACGCACGGAAATCCAGTGAATAACGGCGATTATTAACATATTCTCCGAGGTGGGGCGTCCGGTTATTGGCGTTCACTTTCGTCCTACACAGTTTACTGTACCTACCTTTCAAGTTGAGTGAACGTAAAACCTATACCACCACCTACAACATTCCTTCTTAATATTCCCATGCATATATCTATTACCTAATTATAACGTAAAAGGAATGCACATTTAGAGTAATTCTCTGTAAAAGTCTTATTGTATTTATTAAAACATATAAGTGGCATACATTATTATCATTATTGTTGTTAACGTTGTTGTTGGTGGTATTGTTGCAGAAGTTTTTACAAAGGCATTTGTCAAAATTTACAAGATTTTTCAACATTATTGATGATTTATAATTTGACAAATCGTTTTTATTTTTTTAGGGATACTGAAAGAATTACTTTTTTTTAAACAATTCGGTTTACTCTATGAAGAGTTCGTGGTGACATAAGTGGGGTGAGATGCATTTATGATGATCAAATTCTAAATCTGGAATTCTTGTAATAACGACAAACAAGTTTGTCTAGTAATTGATAGAACAAACAAAGGAAACCATCGTAACAAAGTGCCATTATTGGTTTATGTGTGCTATTCATTTCCATTAAATTCCTATAATTGGGTATTATTAAATGGTCATAGCAATAATAATGTCCCTACATGTTGGCGTTGTTGTTGCGAAAATCTGACAAAAACTACATTAGTTTATCTGTTTTCAATATAAGCAGAATACATTAGTTTACTGCGTAACGGATTTTATATGTGACACCTCTCTTTCCTGCTTTACCGTATTTGTAATGTCATATACAGGCCTATACCGATACACAAATTTTTTCCTTTTAAGTAGGCCTATTTCTATGGGTATGTGATGCGTCACCACACTTTATCCCGTTTGACGTGAAAGACGGATTTAATAAAGATCCGATAGATTACCATAGTTACCATTAGAGGTATATATATGTCTTTATATCTTTTTTTTTGCAATTGCCTCTCCGTTTACATGAAGTCGTTTAGGTCGAAGTTTGTCTTTCAATCGTCAGGTTGTATCGGATGCTTAAATGAATCGTTTGTAGATGGCGACATCTAGTGTGGCTACAGGCACAAAATCTTCGCGCAGAAAATATAGATAGTGCAGAAAGGTATATTTCACAACAAAACCATAAATTTAAATGACACTGGAATGTTTTGATAAAGTGTGTTGAACTTCATATATCACAAATAGATTGCTTGAAATTATCTGAAACATTCATTAATAATAAATCAGTATTGATGCCATCAACAAGAAACATTCATGCTTAATTATAATTGCACACAGTGCTTGAAGTGGGCCGGAACGCAGCGGAACGCAGTTCCGGAACTTCTGCATCCTAAATACTTGATTTTTTTTTCACCGCACAAATGTCAAATGTCGGAAGATTAGAGTTCCTGCACTTGTTTTTTTTTCCCACTTCAAGCACTGATTGCACATATAAATTAATTTCAAGAAATCTATACCTTTGTTGTTTTTTTTCTGTTGACCCATAATCATTTTGTACAGTAGGCTAAACAGCACCCCACCACACACACACAAAAATAAAAAAGACAATCATCATAATGTATAATTTGCGTTATATTTGCGATTTTAATTCTTTAAATCATTACACTGCACATTTGCAGACCACAGTGCTGACTCACAAAAATTGTTTTGTACACTATATTGTTATAAATTGTGTACAAAATAAATATTACGGTATGTTTCATGTTTCACCATTGGGGTGCACACACACACACACACACACACACACACATACTTGTAATTATATCTTGGAGACTCTCTATTCATTTCTATGGGGAGAACTCTAATCAAAACATGACGACCTTAACCCCTACCCAGCCCTAACCTTAGCCATAAATAACCAATGAAAAATACAACACTTTTGGCATTTTTTTTCCTTTTTTGATTGCATTTATAGATCCATGTGGCACCTGAAAATGGTCCCCACAATTTAAAAAACAACAGGTTTTTATTACATGGACATTTGATCCGCACAATGTAATATAAACATAATCCACACACACACACACGCACGCACACACGCACACACACGCACGCACACACACACACACGCACGCACACACGCGCACGCACGCACGCACGCACACACACGCACACACACACACACACTAATATTGGGTATTGGATATATTCACCGAAGCTTAAAAACCAAAATCCATAAAACACTTTGTTGTTTAATCACATTGATAGATTCCATGCGCCGTACAAGATGTATATAACCGAAAGATCTGAAAGACAGACAGATAGATAGAAAAAAAAGGTCTGTTCAGAATCCAACCCGCATAACACATGCTACATATATGTCTGTAATGCAATTTGTTTTATATCCTGTATTAATATTACTTGTATTATTAAGCAGCTGTACTTTAAAAATGCAGAGGAAACCAGAAATGTTTCAATTATATTTTTATTTTTCGCTTAGCTTAATCCTGAATGAATGACTGTCTTTCCCCCTTAAGAGGCCTACATTATTGATTATAAGAGTAATATGTAATCTCATTTTGTTAAGTTATGTGTGATTTTCTCTTTTTTTTTGTTAAGGATGTATTGAGCAAAGTAATTAGTGGATTATTGTTCCATTTGCGCTCTCTTATATTTCTAATTTAATTCTCCAGATAACATTGAATGACACTATATTGATTCATTCATAGTCTGTTTCATTAAGCAATTTTACAGACTGGATTTAAAATAAATATATACTCATCAGTACATACACCCATCCATACATTCATCCATCCATGCAATATGAAAAGGCCATGCTAGTTTGTCTTGGAAGTTTGGAAGAGGAATCTGTGAATGGAGTAAAATTTATGGATGGATAGAATATGAATTGGAAAAAACTATATATGCCCATTATACTAATTAAAAACAAGCAGTAGCTACAAGATGGGCATCAGTCCAATCAGAGATTTATGTGATACATGAAAATGTGAGATGTAAAAATATGAGAAGCTCAGAATTTTACTAGTATTACTATTAAGAATTTAAACATATAGCAAAGCACGGAACCAGCCAAAAAACCCCAGAAAACTGTCATTTATATGTCCATTTTTCATCATTACATAACAGGTACATAGCTGTTTAAATCCTCTCTCATCAGCTGACATCCATGCCTTTATGTTAATCTTTAAGTACCTCTTTGAAAGATACAGTGAGACAAGGCTGACACACTGAAAATGCAAAAATGGTATCCAATTACCCACTGCCGGCATAAGAATCACGGTTTTGATATATGTCGTGATGATGTAGAAAGTGGTTCTTGAATTGATGTTCATACTACAATCTTATAATATACAGTTGTAAAGGTGGGCTGAGCTACCCAAATTTTGGCAACATTGTAAATCATTCTTTTACTGTTTTGCACTCAGCGTGCAGCAAATATTTTCTAACGTTATTCTTTGGTCCCACTCTGACTGCAAAAACAGCTGTCTATGAAGCATATGCACAAAACATGGATTAGAAGGTCACACCAGCTAGCAGGGCCAAATCGGTTTAGCCGTTGCTTGTAGTATTACCCAGGGCTTTGGTGTTGCATTCCTTATGATCTAACTTCCAATATGTGATATACTGGGGCTTAATAAACAGGTTTTAAATGTCATTTCAAGTGCCTGTTACATTTCCCTGCTAAGAATGGCCACAGAGCCACAACACAACCACACTTTGAGTAAATCAATAAATAAATGAATTTATGAATATATTAATCAAATGTGCAATGCCTTCGATATTTCATGCAATAACATTTCATGCATAATCTCAGTCTGTCATGAGTGTTTCTCCATTCTTTTTTTTTGAGCTGAAATAATAAAGGCAAATTTAATTTAAAGCAAATATCACATATCATGTTATTTTTAGATGGTTAATAACATGGTTGTGTCCTTAGACAAATCCCCGAGAGCATGGGTAGCAGGTGCAGCCAAGCATATTTCCCAGAACCTACTTGGACACCATCTCCATTACCGCTAAACGCTCGAGATAATGAATAACCCTCTAACATATTAAATCTGCTGTGGCGGAAACAGAAAATCTACAATATATCCTTTCTATCAATATCTAAATTATGTAAAAGTGAAAAAGAAAAATGATGCATGGCTGCCTTGTATCTCGCAAAGCTGGATTGAATATCGTCGGGCCCAGGAGAATTATCTGAGGGTTCTTGGAGCTGGTAGGCATGTGTCAAACTACCAATGGTGACCATTGAATTCCTCAACACGCTCCTGTTTGATGCCAGAAAACATGTTTCAGGAAAACAGGCAAATTACCTGTTACCCAAATATATATGTATATATTTCTATTTATATATATCTATTTTCATCTCCCGGGCCTATGGCCACAGAAGGACACATTTTTTGGTGGGTTGTAAGTAATGTAGTGTCAGATATGTAAAATGGCCTTAACACTGCACCATCTCTGGAGATCAGCCTGTATGTTCTGCTATGTGTTCCTCCCCAGACGAGATACTTGCCTTGACCATTTTAATTCTATGTGTTTTTCATATCCTGCAATAGATCTAATGGCAGACCCTTGGTATAATCACAATTTAGGAAGAACATGACAGTCATTATCATAGTAATAAATGTAACTAACACCCACACACACACACACACGCGCGCGCGTGCGATAGGCCTTAAATAATTACTAAGAATTACTTAAGGGAAAAAAAACCTTTGAGTTTGAAAATACAGACGAACTGTCTGAGAAAGTAATCGCAAGTGCTTATTGATCTGATACAGTTTTATAACAGAATACTGAGACACTGTGTGGTCTCCTTTTACGAACCAAAACTTTTGTCCTACTATAAAATGTTTCAATAATAAAAAGTGCAAGAGTAAAACGATTAATGAGGAGGACACACAGTGATGCATTGGATAGAACCGCGGCCTCACACTTCCAGGATTGTGTCCTGCCCTTGGCTTTGGGTGAGCTGTACACTTGCTCTGACTGTGTAATTGTGTGTGTGCACAGTGATATACTAGCATGATATGCAAAGTGTCCACTGCCTGGTGCAATGTATCACATACGTGAATAATTGTAACTTGTATTACATCATTATGGTGTATTTGTATTAGAGTGTTCTCTTGTTTAAACTAAATATATTGCACCTATAATCCTGAAGTAAACTGACAGAACTCAAATAAATCACACACAAATGCATGGTAACTAAGAAAGCCAGTAACTTTACTGAATTCTCTGCAAAATACAAATACCTTTTTCCAGCAGGAGAAACTTTATTTAATTTCCATTTTGTCACTACAGACAGCTGAATGAAGTCCCTTGAGATACAGAGATGTGGTTTAATTTAATAACATCTTGTCTTCAAGTGGCGACAAAGTCCAGCTTATGCCGCTGTGAGCCTCTTTTACTTCTGACTTTAAAACGTTCCCCTTTTTAGTTTTATACAAGCTACATTTGTTACTGTTTTTTTGTATATTTTATTAATATATTTATTTTTAATGGTAACAACTTATTCAGAAAAAAGAAAACAGCAAACCAGATGGAACAACAAGAGTGTCTTGTTTTGATTATACAATGTATCCCAGACCAATACAATGTGTTTTACACTCTTTTTTTGACATGCAATTGGGTCATCTTACACCCTCTCTCATCAAGCAGACTCATTCATAGATTATTTGAGGTACTGGATGGGTCAATTTGAGGTACCTGCACCTTACAGAACAAAACCAGGTAATTTCTTTAGACATTGTATCAGTGAAAGACACTGAATTAACCCCAAAAGAAGAAAAAAAGATTGCTTTGTGTCTTTGGTTAAAAAAATATGAAAAGCCATTACCCAAATTTTTTGAGGAAAAACAGCAATCCCAATGATTTCTCCTGAACCATAATCCAAAATTTTACAGAAAATCAGAGTGGATGCAAGCAAAAAAAATAGCACAAGCATAAGCAGAGACACAGGATCCCAGTTAGATTGATAAATATACCGTGGAACCAAATTAATTTCATGTATGACAACTTGTGCTTTAAAATTATGTGTACTTATTGTACACTTCACAATCGGCTTCAAATATTTGTTTTAAGACACGGGATACAGCTCTAACAGTGTGTGAATGCAGCCAATTTAGTACTTTCTCAACACAAAAGAAACAACACATTTTAGCTACACAGTACTGTACTGTTAATTTCTCAGCAAGAATAAGTTGGGATTTGTATGGATGCATGTTATTCTACTCTTTAGGTTTTGGTTTAATTGAATTTTTAAATTAATTCAAGGTGGATGTGCAATGGATTCCTCAGATTGTACGTGTGCAACATATACGCATTTCAGTACAAATGTTCATTAATTTAATGCCAGTTTCATAAATTCATATAAAATTGATGTTCAGAATAACAGCAATGCCACTGGCTTTGGTTTGACATCATAACTTGCCTGAATTCAGAGTTGATGAATAACAAAAAAAAAGAAAAAATGTGGGGCTCCGCCCCATATGCTAATTACATTGTGTTGTAATGTAATTCATAGTAACTTCATAGTAACTGCACACCGTAATACTGTAAAAATTTGAGTAATAGCAAATTGAAACAGGAGGCAGAAACAAAGTTAGACACATCGCAAAACAGAAAAAAAAGCAAGTTGTGCTTCGTTTTAACCAGCTTTTGTGTTTCATGCTCGTTAGCTCAGCTCCCACCCGAAATGGAGGAAAATAAGGTAACAACCATCCAGAAGATGATCAAAAACACACACAACACCTCTTAACGTACATATTAAATATAGATGAAAATAGACTAATTACCATATATATTAGTACAAAATTCTCTTTAAAAAGTGACAACATGTCTTTTAATACTTTTTTTAAAACACTTGACAGATTTCCAGAATTTGTACCACTGGGGTATAAATAATAATTGCAGTATGTAAATTCAATGTCTTCAATGGTTGTCACATTGGAAGAGGTATTTCTTTTCCTTTTAAATATATATGGGCCAATCACTCCAAATGTTTTGTTAGGTTAAACTAACTACACCCATGTTTTGTTCAGGAAAAAAAATGAAAACAAACAATATAGCGCAGAGAAAATGTGCAACTGCACGTACAACCCAACTATTAGAGAAAAACATTTGCTATACCTATATATATATATAATCTATATATAGATTATATATATATATGTATAATCAAAGCTATACACAGCATGAACATTTCACAGATTCTTATTATAATATATATAATCAGAAATACACAATGAATGAAAAGCCTCTACAAAGACAAAATAGTCTATCAAAGCATAAACTTTAGTAACTGTTTTCATGGCTTTGGTGAAAAGCCCAGTTTTCTTTTTCTTTCAGGTCTTATGTTTCTACCTCTTTCAATATTGGAAAAACTATCAAAACATTTTGGCTTACATAAACTACAAAAAGACACAAAAGCTTAGCATTTTTATGCATTTTATATGAAAATATAAGCAAATGTATCTTACATTTTTTATGTTCTAATATATAATGCAAGACCCCAATTCGTCTTAGTTAACTAGCATGGCTTTTAAAGTACGATCTGCTTTTAACTGAATGCGTGTAAGTCCTGGCATTTGTATGCAAAACACATCAAGAGGAACATATTTTCCATTGACTCCATCTGTCATATGTCTCTGCCACCTTTTTATACGGGTCTGCAGGTATTCCTGTACAGTCTTTCTAATGTTGCATAACAGCATCCATTTTTATTAGCAATTCATCTGAGAAGTCTGACAGCATTTGCCCACTCCCTCCCTTCCCAAACCTATATTTACATAAATACGTTGAACCTGCAACATGACATCATCTACTGTAACTTACATTTTGCAAAGGAGTACAGAAAGGATTGATAAAACCTAACCTGTACACGTGTATTACCGATACAGCTCAAGTGCTAGGCTGTACTCTTAGCAATATATGCTTAAACTTTATTTTCACTGAGGCAAGTTGTAAGTACTTTTATAAAACAGAGTACCTGACTTTACTGTAAATATATATATATTTATATATATATACACAGCATATACACATATATAAGTAGGCATGTATGTAAGTGCCTACTTATATATGCATAAATATGTATATTTTCACACACGGCAAGAAGTAATGCATAATTTTTTGCCAGAACACCCCATCCAGCCCTTTCTCCCCTCTCCGACTTCGCTATACCCTTCCAGGTACCCTGACCACTTATATATATACTTTAATACATATAGCACACACACTCCGCAAAAAAAAACAATATATTAAAGTTGAATTTAAAAAAGGGGGGGGACAGACACTCCTGGGCATAAGAGTGGTATGGCACTCATGGCCAGGTAATGGGGGGGGTGAATCATGTGGCCCAGCCCTCTGACAGGCGTACTCGTTTGACCGAGGGGCTCTCTCTCTCATCCAGAGACGGCCGCACCAGTCCCAGGGGAGAGTGGAACTCGTTCCTGTGCTCGTCTCGGTCGCTGCCCTCGTGCGAGCTGCTGCAGCTGCTCAGGCTGTCGACCGGCGAGCGGCCCGAGTCCTGACGGGACTGGGGCAGCTGCGGTGGGTACCCCACCGGGGCGCTGCTGACGCGGTCTCTAGGAGGAGAAACAGGTTCGGACTTGATGTGCAGGCTTTGAGCAGAGGGCAGGGAGAGATTTGAACTCTGACATAAGTGAGTGCTAGTGCAATTTCTGTAGGAGGAAAGGAAACCCAGTTACAGGATGAGGAAACTCTCTCTCACACGCCCGCTCACAGAAAGACGTGCACAAATTGTAGCATATTCAAGTAGTCACAGCTTCACACAAAAATATAAGACCACAGAATTAAAGAGGCAGTGTCTGTCTGGTCCACATATGGTGAAGATTGTTAGCTTGTGGTTAGGAGCAAAAACTGAATAAATGGTTTAGATGGATTAAATATACATGTTTTTCCCTCTTCAGAACTGATCCCGCATCTGTCAGTGCTTTTTGATAATATCAGATAACAGCCAATATGGTGCCTAACACTACTATGTTTTTCCCAATAAGTTGGCACCAGTGGTCACTGGCTAAAAACAACAGGAAAATTCATATTGAAATTATGAGGATTAGTGATCTCTACAGACTGATATAAAACATATAAAAATATGCATTAGCCCCCATGAAAAATGACCACGTTTATACAGTGAATTTTTCAACTCGATCATTTACACAGTGTTGCCACTGAGGACGACACGGCTTGAGTAGAGATGCCGGCCGGCACTCTGAGCCGAAATGTCCACGATGAACCGCATGCTTCACGTAAGACTTTTCTAAGCGTTACTGTCTGTAATGTGTGGACATTGTTGCAAAAAAGGAGCAAAGCACCGATTAAAAGCCCCAACAGGATCTCACATGGCTCTTCCTTCTCCAGTGATATTTGACGTCTTATTTGAAAGCGTCAATCACTGTGAGGAGAACATGCCCCGAGTGCTGCTGATGCACCGCGTGTGTCGGTGTGTGAGCGGCGCCCTCAACCTGCACTCACCCGAGCTGGCTTAGGGCAGAATGCTGCATATTCTGCAGGTGCTGCTGCTGCCAGCCTGTCATGGTGCCCAGGTGCAGCGTGTTGGCGCTGTTGAAGCCTGACAGCGACGACAGGTCCGCACTGCTGAGGGAGTATTCTAAACGGAAACATACTTTTTTTTTGTCATCCGCCCATTATTGATCTCTTCTTCACTTCATAATTTGTGATTTCAGCGCAACAGCTGCGTTTTCTATTAGTTATTGTACTTGACAAACGACTTTTGAAGCTTAACTGTGTTTTGCAGTCACATTGCAATTTAATAATTCAATAATAATTTAATAATTCAATAAGTCATACTTTACAAATGCACCTTTTAATTAATAGTATATACTCCTTTATTAATAATCCATTAACTAACTCATAAATGATTACCCGGAATTGCTTGTGAAAAAATTTTGCATAAAACACTCAAAGCGAATGACATGCATTAATTGTCATTTAACGCCTGGGACAATTATTTGATGTCAAAGGGATCTTATTCACAATCCCCTGCATTCTCGTCTTGTTGCCACTAAAAACAACTAAATGATGTTCTTCAGATTATAACACTTGCATTTTTGATTCATTAATAGCTTTCGATTACTCAGCTTACTGAGAGAGCCAGACATGTTTCTGGCTACATACAAGGTTGAAAATCTGTTCATTGTGTACTGATTATGAACTATTGTACCTACCAGTACCATATGTAGTGGATACTGCTGATGGGTAGCCTCCCATTCCTTGTCCTGGTAAAGTGGGTGTTGCTACGGACACCACAGGGGTAGCCAGTGATTGTGCCGACTGTGAGTTGTTTATTCTCTGGTTCTGTGATAATAAAAAAAAGAATATGTATATCATAATTTCATTATGTGTGCTATAAAATGTCTTCTCTTTCACATTTCCTAGAAAAATCAACCACATATCTCAAATTAATCATTTCACATTCAGCTCCACTGTACCTATCGTTTACAAACCTTCTGCCGTCACTATAGTAACCCTTAAAGTATGGTCTCCTAGGTAACAGAATCAGCAGGAAGAACGCGGTCCCTTTGTTGTGGCAGTGGGAACACATACTGGAAATTTTGAGCAATACAAATCTTTTGTTTCAGTACCGTTATTCTGGCTTTGAATAAACTCCAAGCAGTTAAGAAAACAATCTGACACAGAATCATATATTTGAAGTGGGATAAAATGCATGTGATAATCTTTAAAGGCAAATCGTTTATTTCTATGTGCCAGTAGGTGTCACCCTTGATTCTTAAAAAGTTGTCAATGTCATCCAGATGTGAATCACATGCAGCAGATCTAGAGATGTTAATGTAGGCCTACTGTAGGGCTCTTAACAATATGAACAGCTGAACAAAGAATGGTATTTTTGCCACCGTTTGTTCCATTTCTTTATTCAAGGAGAGACCCACTTACCAACAGTAGATCAACATCCTCAGACTGGTGGCATAAAAAGGGGAGGGGGGGGGTCAATAAATTCGAATTAGTGTCATGGGTGTCTTGTGGAGGGAAGTGAGTAGTTTTAAGAATCAGGTATTTATAAAAATGTCCATAGGTGTAGTACATTATATGTAATGGCGGTAAGCCACTCGGTCGGTGTTGTGTGGTGGGTTCCTGAGAACTTTGTCATTGTATTACAGACAAACTCACAAATATAACTACAGTCACCGTTAGCCAACCAAACAAAAACAAGAGAGCTTGTCCAGTGATCACTTGCTGATTGGAGATCAGTGGATGAAAGTTGGGAGGGAGGTTTATGGGAGGCTGCTGAAGGCTGTTGGAGTGGATGATGGAGAATGACTCACTATGGAGGGCATGGTGTTCTTGGAGCCTGGAGGGATCAGCACGCGTAGGTCAGGCTTGCGGCTGTTCATTCCCAGGTTCATGGGCGGGGGGGACTTGGTCTGCATGCTTTTGTTCATGTTCCCTGGAGAGACCAGCAGACCGGGGGAGTTGCGGTGGTTTCCATAACCATTGCCTAGAGGGGAAGAGGAGCACCCGCAGGTCACTCACTGATGGAAAACTCTCACAGAAAGTCTAGCGCTAGCAGGCTATATCTGTTCAGTGGGGAAACGTGATAGCAATGCTAGCAAACAAATACTGTGCCTGTGTTTGCATGTTAGCTTTGCACCTCGTCATAGATAATCACACAGCTTCCATTACTTAAATTTTTATTTGTAGCCGCAATTAACTTATATTTTCCCACTGATCTAATGCAAAAACATGGTGCAAGACCAGGGGCGCAGCTAGGGTCCCCTTCACATTCAGAGTGACCTCGATCCGCCAAACTTACAGGACAAAAAAAACAGCATCTGCTGTTTTTGCATAAAGAAAATATCCTTGGTCCCTCGCAAATCCTATCGGCACCACTGTACATGACTATTCTGACTATCTTTCCAATTTCCCCAGTATTCCAAAAATGATAAATTATCTTAGTAACAAATCTTAAGTTTCCAGTTACCCAGTAAACTTTCTGAAACTGTAATTATTTTTTTTGCTTACTAAATACTCAAGATGTTCCACATTGTAAAAACATTTTATGGATGAACAACTATATAACAGTTTGTTTTGATTAGATTTAAAATATGTTCATTTTAAAAAGAACACATATAAAACAAATACTATATACTGCAAACAATATGTAACAATTACAACAACCATAACTAAGGATTCTGACGTCAAAAATCAGCAAAATTGGTGAGACCTAATTTCTGCATTCACATGCATCAAATTGAGAAAATTAACATTCAATAAAAAATTCTTTTTCTCTGTGTCATGCAGAACTAGCCTACTATCACTGACTGGTGAGAGAGGTGTGACCGCTGTGGTGCATCCAATGAGAACGCAAAGATATGTTCTCCCGAACTTTTAAAAAATGGCTTGAAACAAGGCTCTGTACTTGTACGCTTGTACGCTTGTGCGTGTGTGTATGGTCCTGAATGTAAAAATAAAGAAAATAGAATAATGAATATAAATGTTACATATGCAGATTCCAGTGTAAAACAAACAGTTCAGAATATTATCTTTACCGTTATCTTACAGCACCTTTAAGCTCCCATCCTGCAAGTTTAATTAATAAGCAACAATAAATAATTATACTACACAACGTAATATAAATGAGACTTGCTGGGAAAAATGAGTAGATAAATATAGACCGTTTATCATAAACATAGGCATTGCATGGCATCCGAGGTAAATGCAACATAAATCTACGCAACAAATTAGCAAAATAAAAACGTTCGCGGTATTTAAGGGCTCATTTACCATTAACTGTATATAGCATCCCAACATAAAACACTCTCGTACAGTATAATGCACATACAGAAGCTTACGGGTATCTGACCGCACACAACCAAAAAAATGCCCAGCACGGTATATCGCTTTCTTCTCCGATACAACTAAACCCACGTTCTAGAAAAAGTAAGACAAAAAACATGGCGGGGGTAATGTCCAGCTTAGGCTTGCCTCAGTCAGATTCCCTATTGGTCACAAATCTCCGGTGAATTTGTCCAATAACAGCAGGACCGGGGTGCGAGCTGAGCTGGATAAGCAGGCTAAACCCGCAACCCTTCAGCACACTTACTAAAATAGCCCGCTGCAATGTACATGTGCTGCGCTGTGATGCTATGGTCTTCCAGATTGAGGTTGGGCCTCATATCTCGTATGATATCTTTAGAAAAAGTCAAATGATCAGTCTCACAAGTTCCTCTTGTGGCTTTGAGGTCAAAAAGCAGTTTTCTTTCTGAAAGTCTGCTACAGACAAAACCTTTCAAGGAATCAAAAGGGTCACACACTAGTTAAACTATTGATTATCTGTCTGCCTGTTATCCATAATTTTACTGTTTGTGTGTGTGTGTGTGTGTGTGTGTGTGTGTGTGTGTATACAGCAGCCATTTAGTCTAATAGTTATCATGAGGCTGACCTGCTGGTTAACCAGGTTACACTGCTTTGAAATAATTTCAATATATTTTATTTTCCTTTCAAGAAAATGGTTAAAGTCACATCTTCCACATCCAGAAAGCGAGCTGTGTAAACGATGAATCAGGAGTTCTCAACCATGGCTGGAGGAGCCAACCATTCTTAAAGTAATATCAAGCACATGTAAGTAATTACTGGTATTAAGGCAACAAAGACCATGCATGAAATCAAGGCACAAACTCCCTGTCTTGTTGACTCTCAACCAACTTGATCTCAGCGAAAAGCAGAGAAGCACTGTATTTCTTCAGCAATGAAAAGAAGAGACTGCACATTTTCATTTCTTCTGCATAAGTAACACTTAAATTTTCCTTGAGCAAAATGTAAAGTGCCATAATGCCTTTCCACTTAAAAGAGGGGCGAGAATTATATGTTAGACATATATGAATGTCCTAATCATATACCGCCAGAGAATGAGTCACAGATGTCTCCAAATTCACTGGAGATCTTTGTAAAATTTTAAGGCATGGTTTTGTTTTTAAAATGAAAGTCTTGAAGGCACAATTTGTTCTATCAAAAGAACATATGGCACAGCTGGCAGCAAATGAAGTGGTACTTCATAACAGAGAAAAACATATATGTGAGCGAGTCTTTTGTGCGGAAGCATTTCCTGGCGACACTGAATTGACTGGCTCAGTCACGACAAGCTTGTGCAGCTGCAGCAGAAGCTCTTAAAGACAAAGAAGAATTATTATTGTTTTGAAGATTTCATAGATGAATGAAAAAAGGGAGTTTGGTGGGTTTTTTTAAATGATAATTGGCCTCCAATTCTTGCATCTCTGTCAAATCTGTATACTGTATACTTGTTTATCAGAACTCCAGCAGGGGGCACTATAGTAATCTGTGTGAGAACTGTAGCGGCCTATGCAAGTTTATACATTAACAAAGTCGTATAGTAACAAAGATGCACACCACAGTATAAAAGGGGGGCAAAATGCATAAACAGTGTTGCAGTTTTATTACTCAACTGGGTCAAATATATATAAATAGATATAAATATACTACACATCTGGGGGGCGGCCCCCCCCCCACCCCCCCCCCACCACCACCCCCCGGCGGATGGGGGGAGAGAGCACACACAG